>PVJI01009083.1:0-66091 GCA_004026765.1 Micronycteris hirsuta
CCCTTCCATCGTGTCAGGGTCCGCGCGTCCTCCCAGGACCCGGCTGTTCGGGCTTTGCCTCAAACACGGATTTCATTCCTCTCCTTCTCCCACATTCATACCCACATATAATTTCTCACCTTTTCCTACGCCCCACCCCGTCTTCTGGGCCCCGCCTGTATGCTAGACCACAGTCCAGTCACCGGACTCTCAGACTCGGGCAGTCCACGGACTGTTAAATCCAAACAGTTCTGGTCTCGAGCCCAACCGGGATACCTGGGGCGTTGAATGAGCTCCGCGAGCACCTAGCGGTTCCCCTAGTGTCTGGTCACGCCCTCATCTCTGACCTCACTCACTAGCTGAGCCCTCTATTGGATAGCCACGCCTCTATCCTTCGTTAACCACGCCCCTTAAGCCAGCCTCAGGTTCACAGCTGGTCACTCTCCTTTGTCAGACCACGCCCCTGCCGTTTGACCTCGGCGCTGAAGACCCAAGTCTTGCGAGTATTCAGTCTTGCCTGTCCGGCTCCACGCGCCAGTGGCCACGCCCCCGGCCCTAGAGCCACGCCCCCGCACCTGGGCCAGGCCTCTGTGCTCCAGATCTTGCCCCTAGCGCCCTCAGTTCCATTCCTAGGCTCCCTCTGCCCTTCAGGTTTGTCCGCTCCTTAGTTTCGTATTTATTTCTGAGAATTTCTCCGTGTCACTTCTCGGAAACGGTGAACGCACTCAATAGAGGGCAATGTAGGAACGCTGAACTGAGAGCCCTCTTCGGTTCCACTAAAGAGCCCTACCCTCTCCTGAAACCCGAAATCCAGTCTTAATGTTCCAGTTTCCAAGAAACGCGGAATCAGGGCTCCCTTCTCTCTCAGGTCCTCAAGAGTCCGAACCTCAGCCTCTTGCAGTCCCGCGAGTTTGAAGACTCGGCCCCTCTTCCCCTCAGGCACAGTTACCTCTCTCTGCCCAGGGACAGCGCCACCTGTAGTCCGCTAGTGCGTGTGCGTGTGGCAGTCTCGCTCCAATAAACTCCCGGTCGTCTGGCTCAGGACTCTTAACTCTGGTCAGCTCACAAGGAAAACGCGTTGTTACAGAAATCAATCAAAGCACACCTCCATACTTCAATCCTCAGAAATACAGTTTAGGTTGAGCAGGAAAGAACCTTTTGTGCTCCTTTCACTTCCACATCTCCCATGCACACAGAGGGCCCAGAGTCCAGGCCCCCAGGCCCCCAGGCCCCTCCTCCCTCAGATCCAGAAGTCCGGACCATCCCCACCGCTCCTCTCCCAGGAATCTAAACATAAGAATCCTGAAGTTGCTTCCAGATCCCAGCTAGACTTCACCTTTCGTTTGCCAAAGCAAAAATCCTCCCCCAAACTGTCACCATCGGATGCCCCTTCCCGCAGTCCGGCGTCCGGGCCCGCCCCCCCCCTCCGGTCCCTCCCACTTTTCCCAAACAAAGCTCCCGGGCAACTTTCTCCTTCCCAGCGCCCCGCCCGCCTGCGGCTCCCCAGCCCCTGGCCGGGAGGTAGGACGGCGCCGGCGGGAGTCGGGGATCCTGCTTTGGGGTGTGTGAGTTGGGGTGGAAAGTTACGCATTAGGAGTTTAAGTGTTTGTGGGACCGTCTCTGAATTGCATGTCGCCTTCTTTTTATCCGGGCCGGGGTGGGGGGGCTCGAGTTTGTGGTCCTGATGAAGTCTGAAGTGCGGGGTTGGCGCTTTCGCCGGACTTGGGGTGTCTGCTGATGCGTCTGAGTTTGGGAGTGTGCGCCTCTGAGTGGGTGAGGGCAGGGGACTTCGCTGGGTATGTGTGGGATGTGAGTATCCGCGGCGGTGTCGTTTGGAAGCGAGAAAGCACTCTGCGTGTTTCTGACCGAAGCGATTCGTGGGTGTCATTTGTGGGCGCCTGGTCCTCCTTAGGGAGAAAGGGGCCTCCGGGGTGGCAGAGGGAGGGCTACAGAGCTTTCTGGATCTTCAGTCTTGTCTCTTCGGAGGCTTGGGGCCTGGAGAGGGAAATCAGGGGGACCTTTCTTGGCCGGCTCCTCCGTCCCTTTGTCTGGCCACATGGGGGAGAGCTGGGCTGGGATTTTGGCCTACGGGGGTCCTGAACGCCGCAGCGCCATTGGGCTCGGCCTGGGGTCTTTGTCTGTCTCGGCTGGGACTCCAGGGTCCGAGGGAGGAGGGGGATGGGAGCATGGACTCTGGAGTCCTGGGAAAGCTGTGGAAGACGTGGACCCGCCGGGGAGGCGGGATCTGACTGTATTGGAAAAAGTTTTCTTTCCCTGTTCTCGGCCTCCGGAAAGTCACTGGGAACTCGAGTTGGATCCCAGCCCACCGCACCGGGGGTGGGAGGGAAGGGGCGGGGCCGAGGGCTTGAGGGGAGGGCCCTCGCTGGCCAGCCCCTCCCCTGATGGGGGTTGTGGGAAACTGGGGGAGGGGATGCCCGGGCCCTTTGTTCTGGCTCTCCTGATGGCTGGGCGCCCTTGGCCCCCCAGTCTGTGGTTCTGTGCGTCGTTCCCGATGTCCACTTGAGTTTCTGCCCTGAGTCTCTGTCCCTGAGTCTCTCTGAGCCTCTCTGTCCACCACCCTCTGTGTCTTGGCCCCCTCTTTCTGGATCTCTGTGTCCCCCCACACTGGGTCTCTGTGCCCCTCTGGCTGGATCTACCCTTCAGCCTTACTAGGGACTGTGCCCTTTCTTTTCCTGCAGCTGCTGCTCACATCCCAGCACCTGTTCTTGGGGTGGGACTAAGGCCTCCAGCCAGGCCCTGACTCCTGTCTTTTTATACTAGTAATCCATACCCAAGTGCTTGGCCCTCATGGGCCCTATGCATGACGCTGGGGTCCTCAAGACTTCATCACAACCCAGGCTCCCCTGGAAAGCCAGAGAACACTCTTCACCCTAAGCTTCTCCAGAAATCCAGCCCCCTTCTCCAGGATCCCTCCTCCCTCAGACTCAGGGGTCCGGGCCCCAAGCCTCTGAGCTCGAGGTCGTTCTGGGTGGGCCGGAGGTGGGGGGAAACTTGCTGAGTTCTGTGTCCTTCCAGGCCCAGATGGGAGAACCCCGGGCTGGGGCCCCCCTGGACGATGGCAGTGCCTGGACAGGAAGTGAGGAAGGAAGTGAGGAGGGCACCGGTGGCAGCGAGGGGGCTGGGGGAGACGGAGGCCCGGATGCGGAGGGCGTCTGGAGTCCGGACATCGAGCAGAGCTTCCAGGAGGCCCTGGCCATCTACCCGCCGTGCGGCCGGCGGAAAATCATCCTGTCTGACGAAGGCAAGATGTACGGTGAGCCCGCCCCTCTCTCTGCCCTGGCCTCCGCTGGTTAAGAAAAAACAAGCACGAACATTTGGGGAGCTTTCGACACCATTCACATCCTCAGAGTTCCTTAAAGCACTTCATATCCTCATGATGACGTGGGTAGGAGCTAGCATCCCATTTGCACACGTGAGGAGACCGAGGCCCAGAAAACCTAAGTGATTTGCCTAAGGCCACAAAGCTAGAGTGCAGCGGAGCTGGGATTTGAACGCAGGCCATATGACTCCCAACCCTGCAGTCATAACTCTGCTTCCACTGAGCTCCCAGCTGGCTGTGGACCTCTCGGAACTGTTGCTTCTCTCTCCTCTGCCCTGGTGTCCTCTCTGTTGGGAAGTTCTGCTGAAGGTCTAACTCTGTTCCATCTCTGACTCCTCAGGTCGGAATGAACTGATTGCCCGCTACATCAAGCTGAGGACGGGGAAGACCCGAACTCGCAAACAGGTCTCAGGACTGACTTGTGGGCTTCTGTCTGGGACAGGCCTGTCTTCTTAGGGCCATACTAGTATGGGCAGGTTCAGGTTCAAGGCGGATCTGGTTCATGTGCTTTTGTCTGTCTTCTTGGCACCCCCTGTGAGTAACACTCTGTGCCTGTTTGGGACAGTTCTCTTAGCGGTTGTGTGAGAACCCGAGGAAGAGACCAAGGGAGCCAAAGGGAGAAGGGCGGGGAGGGCGAAGGAAACCTGGATTTGCTGGGTCTGGGGAAGATCAGAAATGTCAGTGAGAAGAGCGTGGCCTTTGAGGTCACATCTGTGTCTGCTCACTCCCGAGACGGCCACAATGTTGGGTGTGTGTCGCATCTCCCGTTCCAGCAGCTCCGTGGGGCGCCTGGAGGGAGGAAAGGGGCAGGGAACGCAAGAGGCAAGTCACTCTGGCCTGAATCTCCTCCTTTGGCCCTCCCTCCAGGTCTCCAGTCACATCCAGGTTCTGGCCCGAAGGAAATCGAGGGAAATCCAGTCCAAGCTCAAGGTAGAGACCAAAGGAGACATTTGGAGAGGGGAACAGGGGCCCAGAGAGAGGGGACAGGGACCCAGAGCGGGAGGAAGACAGACCCAGAGAGAGGACGGGGATTTAGAGAGAGAGGGACCTAGAGAGAAGGGAAAGGGACTTAGAGGGGGTAACAGAGATCCAGAGAAGGGGGCCAGAGAACTGGGGTGCAAGACAGAGACCAATACATGGGAACAGAGTCACACAGAAGGGTAGACAGAATGGGGGAAGCACGGGCCCAAGGTGGGTGGGATAGCGGCCCCGCAAGGCGGGGAGGGATGGATCGAGATCCTGGGGTCTGGAAAGATCCGCAGGCAGTGGGCTGCAGAGATTTGGCTTGGGACGGGCGAGAAGGACGGGGTGTCGGGTCTGTCCCCTAGCTACTGCTGTCTTCTGCCTCCCTCCTCTCCCCTCCTGTCCTCCCTTTTGCTCTTCTTGGTGTCCTCATCGCCGTTTCCCGCCTGGGCTCTGAGGGTGTCCTCTTGTCCTCCTGGTTCACCTTCCCATTTCCCGGTCCCTGTGTGGCTTGCCCCTTCGTTCGGTGCCAGATGGCTTCGTTTCCTGCCGGAGCTGTTGACATCCCTTTTCGTTTCTTCCTCCTCTGCATTTCCTGTTCCCTCTTGGCCAAAGATCCTCACTTTCTACCCCTCCTGAGCACGGGAGTCTTTTCTGTCTCTTTCTTTGGACTTGGGGAGCACCACTTCCTGTTCATTTTCTTTGTACCCAGAAGCCTCCCCTTCCTTTCTCTCTAGGTCTAAACACCTTCCCTCGGGTCTTGTCTGGAGTTCGCCGTTCCCCTCTGTCCTGTCCTGCCTAGGAAATGTTCACTGCCTTTTCCCCCCCACCGGGTCTGAAATTCTCATTTCCTGTTGCCTGCTTATCCGGAAACCTTCACTTCCGTCTGGCTCTTTATTGACCTAGAAACTCTCATTACCGTCTTTTATTCTGGGCATTGGGAACCTCTTTCCCCGTCTAGGCCTGGGCCCCTCTGCGGCATATTCATCCTTCATTCTGCCTTCCTCTCGCTGCTCAGTTCCGGGTGGCGGGGCTGTTGGGTTGGCGGGGCAGGAAGGTGGGGCGTCCAGGCCTCATTTCCTAAATCGTGTTTTCTTTCCTTTCTCGCCACCATCCCCGACCCCCATGGGCAGGCCCTGAATGTGGTAAGTCCCTCTGCCCATCTTCTCGCCCATTCCCGGACCCCCCAACTCCGCACCTCCCCACGCTTACCCTGCCCTGTCATTGTCCCCACCCTCACTGTGGCTACTGGGACTCCCCATGGACATGGCCCTTCAACTTCTCCTCCAGGACCAGGTTTCCAAGGATAAGGCGTTCCAGACAATGGCCACCATGTCCTCGGCCCAGCTCATCTCGGCCCCTTCCCTGCAGGCCAAACTGGGTCCTGCCGGCCCTCAGGTGGCTTGGGTTGGGGACTGTGGGGTTCAGGGCTGAAGGGTGGGGGTGTGTGGTTTCAACAGGGGACTAACTGACTGACACTCCCCCTCGCCCCTTTGTCTCATCTCCAGGCCTCTGAGCTTTTCCAGTTTTGGTCAGGGAGCTCTGGGACCCCCTGGAATGTTCCAGAGTGAGTACTCTCTGTTCTGCCTCTGTATCCGTCTCCCACCTCCACTCTCTCCCATGGGCCTTTCTCACCCCACCTCCCAGGCCCAGCTGCTCTGTGAACAGGGATTCCGGAGCCAGGCTACCTGGATTGGAACCCAGGCAGGAGGGTGAGGGGACGATGGTCTGGAGAGGAAGACTAGGTCTGAGACGGGACAGTGAGGAGGGGCCGGGCAGAGAGAGTCCGTCAGGAGGAGTGGGGGGATGGTGCGGGGGCCCGGTGGGCTGAGAAGGAGGGAGGGCGCAGGGACAGCGCCTGAGCTCCGGCTAATGACTGGGGTTGGTGGGACTGTCCCGAGATATGCAACCTGGGGGAGGAGTGGGTCTGGGAAAAAGTGAGCTCAGCTGGGACTTGATGAACGTGAGAGGCCTGGAGGATGTCCATGGAGAGTGGCCTTCTGGTGAGGTTGGCTGGGCCACAGAGGCTCATGGGAAAGGCAGCTGTAGGTCCAGAGGTTCCCGGAAACGATGAGTGGAGCCCCAGAGGCTCATGGGAAGGCTTGTTCTAATCCCATAGAGGTGTTTCTTGGGCCTGAGCAAGGGTCCTTATCTTCTCTCAGAGTCAGAAGGGAGAAAATAGGCCTCAGAGGTAAATGGGAGAGGGTGACCAGGTATGTGTCTAACCTAGAAGAATAGAAATGGGCCCCTGGGGCACCTGGGATGTACTGTTTTCAGCCCAGAAAGAAGTCCGTGGGTCTACGCTGGGTGTTGGGAGGGCAACGTGGCTTCTGGACCATGAGGCGGGAGGGTCGAAGGTGTTACCAGAGAAGGAGTGAAGCGGGATCCAGGGTGGGAGAGAAGAAAGTTCGCTGGGAAGGTGCTGCTGGATGGGGACACAGGAAGGTCCGAACAGGTCCCCAGAGCCGAAGGTGTCACATGCTTCCCCGGGAGGAGGCTGATCTGGAAGGAGGGTGGCCGCCTCTCATGGAGGTGTCAGTCAAGTTGGCGAGATGAATGTGCATGAGATCACGTGCACAGACACAAAATTGAAGGGCGTGTGTGCTGTGGTGTGAAGGTTCTCGGGTGAGGGAGAGAGTTCTGGGGGGTTTTCCGAGGACATAACATTGAAGGCTGAATAGGACTTGGCCCGGTGAAGAACAGGGATGGGAATATTTTAGGCAGAGGAAATAGCATGTGCCAGGGACCTGAGGTAGGAAAGTTTGGAGAGTGTCAGGAACTGAGAGAAGGCCAGTGTTAAGCCTTTGGTCAATCAGTCAAATGTTTGCTGAGCAGCTATTAAATGCCTGTTATTTTGCTTGGCTTGGGGACACAGCATTGAACAGGTTAGAGAGAATTCCTGCCTCCATGAAGCTTATATACTTGGAGAGGGGAGGAGACAGACAATGAACATGTAAACAAGGAAATTAGCATCAATAAGACAGTAATAAATGTGGAAATACAGCAGGGTGCGTGTGCTTTATTTAGACAGGAATCAGGAAGGCCTCTGAGGAGGTGGCATTTGGGCAGCGGCCTGGCGACAAGAGGTTAAGTCAATGGTAGGGTTCTGGAGTTTAGATTTCAGAAATGGGATGGCAAGGACTAGGTCAAGGCCCTTGGGAGTCAAACTCTGAAAGTCCCTGGAATTTGTATCTTTCTGATCTTGATCTTTGGATCTTTGACCTCTTACTGACCTCTGACCTCATACCTCCTTGACCTCTGACCTCTCAGTCTCCCCACCACTATCTCCTGGGATGCTAATAGGTCATTGGTCTCTAGAGCTATGCTATCAGGTACTATAAGCCACTGGCCAACTGTGGTTATTGAAATTTAAGTTAATTCAAATGAAATGAAAATAAAAATTTCGGTTCCTCACGCAGTGGTCATAGGTCATGTGGCGATTCACCACATGTGGCCAGTGGCTGCTATATTGGAAGGTACAGATATAGAACATTTCCATCATCACAGATGTTTTTTAAAAGATTTTATTTATTTATTTTTAGAGAGGGGAAGGGAGGGAGAAAGAGAGGGAGAGAAACATCAGTGTGTGGTTGCCTCTCACATGCCCCCTACTGGGGATTTGGCCCACAACTCAGGCATGTGCCCCGACTGGGAATCGAACTGACGACCCTTTGGTTAACAGGCCAGCACTCAATCCACTGAGCCACACCAGCCAGGGCTCTGACATTTGCAGACATTTCTGCTGGACACATTGCATGGGATTCTGTTATGCTGCTACGTCACCCCAGAGTTTGGCCTGATGCCCCACTTCTGGGCTGCTGGTCATTTTCTCCCCACCCTCCCGACCCTTCAGCCTCCTCTTTCTCCAAACTTTCTCTTCTTCTCCCCACCTGTTGAGATCCCGTTTCTATTCTCTTTCTGCCATTCTGTGAGATGTACCCCACTATCCTCAAGACCCCAGGCATCGTGATTGGCACTGACCTGGTCCGAGCCCAGGCTGCACTGTGCCCAGCTGTGGGATTGGGTGGGTCCGCGAGCCCTGCGTGCCTCACGTTGCTCTTGCGCAAGTGAGAAGAGCAGTATTCTCACCTACGTCATCGGTGTGACGCTTCGATAGACATGCACGTCACGTGCCAGCACAGGGTCCAGCTTGTCCTGGCCCCTCAGTGCACGGTGGCTGGTACGATCAGCATCTCGATCAGCATCGTTCCACCTGCTGACCCTCAGCTTCCTTTCTCCCTCAGTGTGAAGCCATTCTCGCAGACACCGTTCTCCTTGTCACTGACTCCCCCATCTACTGACCTCCCAGGTAAGAGTCTGCTCTCCACCCTCCCTGGTCTCCTGTCTCTCTTGTCACCCCTCTTTCCTTCAACCTTCCATTAACCAGGGGACACATTCCTAGTGACGTCCAGCTCTGAGGCAGGGTGTGTGGGGGTGTGGAAGGATGAGTGACAGAATTTGTAGTGGGTCAGAGCATGGCATCTATAGCCAGACACGCTGGGTTTTTGTTCTGCCACTTGCTAGCCTAAGGGACATTGGGAGGTATACTAGTCAAGATTGTTTCAGCTGCAAGTGACAGAAACTCAAGTCTAGCTAGATGACAAAAACAACAACTAAACAGAATTTATTGGTACCAGTAACTGATATTTCAGGAGTTAGAGCTTCAGGTATGGCTGGATCCAGGGGTTCAAGTGGTAGCATCAGAACTTGTTTGGTTCTTCCTTCTTCTGGTGGCTTCATCGCCAGGCAGGCTTTGCCCATCTGGCTGCAAAGATGGCTTCCAGAAGTCCAGGCTGGTGTGGTCCTATGAACTCCCTTGATAAAAAAAAAATCACACTTAGGTTCCACAAACTCATCAATTAGATATACTCTCGGGTACAAATAACAATACTCAAAAATTAATAGTGCCATAAATAAAAAGGTTTTAAGGATTCCACATAACAAAGAACCTGAAGGTGGGCTGCTAATGTGCTGGCTGAGCAGCCAAGCAATATCAGGACTAGCATCTCTGTAGATCCCCCAGCCTCTGCTCACTGACATGCGACTGTGACTCCAGGCATCATGTCCCAAGCAGGACTTGACAAGAACCAAAAGCTTTCTCCTCCCAAAGTTCTGTCTTTTTCATTCAGGAAGAAACTCCTTCCCAGAAGCCCCCGAGCAGATTACCCCTAACGTCTCATTGGCCAGGACTGTGTCACATGGCCACCTCTAGCTGCAAGGGAGGCTGGGAAAGTGAGTATTTAGCTTTTTCAGCTTCTAAGTGGAGGCAGGCAAGAGAGAACAGTGCTTGATATATTCCATAAATGTTAGCAATTTTTATTGTGTGTTCTTCTTTCTCTAGGGTACGAGCCCCCCCAAGCCCTCTCCCCCCCTGCCCTGCCCCCACCTGCCCCATCACCCCCAGCCTGGCAGGCTCGGGCCCTGGGCACTGCCCGGTTACAGCTGGTGGAATTCTCGGCCTTCGTGGAACCCCCGGATGCAGTTGACTCTGTGAGTGCAGTTTTGGGACAGTCACTGTGGCTGTTTTGGAATGTAGAGGATTACGGGACAGGAAAGCATAAAGTAGTGAGTGGTTCTCGGGCTTTAGCGTGTATCAGAAGGACATGGAGGGCATGTTAAAACGCAGATTGCTGAGTCTTACTCAGAATACGTGTTCAGTAGGTTTGCTGTGGGGCCTGAGAATTTGCATTTCTTACAAGCTCCCAGGCGATGCTGCTGCTGCCGGTCGGAGGACCACACCCTGACAGCTCCTAGCATAGAGGAACTGGAAGGTCATGAGGTCATGTGTTCAGGAGGTCAGAGACACTCTCCAGAACGTACTTTATTCATTCCTCAAACACTTCTGAGTGCCTACTGTGCACCAGGCTTTGGCGTGGACACTGGGAACCTGCAAAAGCAGATCTTGTTTCTAGGGTCGAGCTTTTCCTGACCTAGGATGGAAACAGATGCCGTGTGAGCCAGGGTGAGCAGGCAGAGGAAATAACCCCAACGCCGAGGCACTGACCATCATAGAAATTGCTCACTCATGTGACATCTCAAGGTGGGCGGTCACCAGGAGCCTTCCACACTGGGATGCGAGCAATCTACACTTCTTCCATTTTATGCCTCTGCCATTTTCTAGGGTTTCAGGATCTGCTGCTGGATTCTCTGCATCTGGCTGGCAGATGGTGGAAGGGAGGGAGGGAGGAGGTTTTATAGGTCTGACTTGGAAGTGGCAACTATCAGGTCTGCTCACATCCCGTTGGCCAGGACTGAGTCATGTGATCACACATAACTGCAGAGGAGCCTGGGAAATGTAGTTGAGCTGCGTGAAAAGGAACTAGCGGTTGTGAACACAGAGTCTGCAGTAGCCACACAAAAACCAATTACTCTATCTTATAGTGGTCTTGGTAAAACCCAAGTCAGATCAGGTTAAAATCCTCCCATCTCGCTTGGAGGAAAAGCTCAAATCCTTCATTTGCCCACGAAGTTCTGCTCGATCGGACCCCCGTTCCTGCTCTGCCTTCGCCTCCTGCACTGTCACCCTTGTTTGCTCTGCCCCGGCCACACTGGCCTCCACGGCCTTTCTCCAACATGCCAGGCCCACTCCGGCTTCAGAGCCTTTGCCTCTGCTGTTCCTGCTGCCCGGCATGTGCCTTCCCCAGCTCTCCCCACTCCGTGCCTCCAATCAGGGCCCTACTTGCTTATCCTCTCAGCTTGGCTTCCCCGGACCACCTTACGGAAAACGCTAGCTGCCGTCCCTCTCCACCCCCTTACTATGCTTTAGTAGGAATTTCTTCATAGCGTACATTACTCTGAAATTTGTGTTATCCATAAGATGATTAAACATTTTTTTCTGCCTCTGCCAGTTGATTGTGGGACCCAGAGCAGTGCCTTTAGACAGTAGCTTCTCGGTAGCTGTCTGTTGAATAGCGAGTATGTGCTGGGATGGGGGAAGGTCAAGTTTTTGTGGGTGTACAGAGGAGTGATTCTGCCTGGAGAGTCAGAGAAGGCTTCCCTGAGGTGACGACATTTGAGTTGCGCTTTGAGGGTTACATAGGAGTTTGCTGTGAGCAGAACTGGATGTTTCAGGCACAGAGATGCAAACAGCGTTGAGGCCCTCGGGGTAACAAGTCATCGAATAGGGCAGGAAGCTGGTGAGGCCGTGGATAGGTGGGCAGGTGCCGGTTCTGGAGGGGCTGGCATCGCCAGGCTGAGGGAGCCAGACTTTCTCCTGGTAGCGGGGAATCGTGGAGGTGGTAGGGAGATCCCATCTGTTTGGGATCAGTGGAGGCTTCCAGAAAGAGGTAGATGTGAGTGACCTGGAAAGATGGAGGAGGATTTGTATCAGAAGAAAACACGGGAGCCTTGGCTGGTGTGGCTCAGTGGATTGAGTGGTGGCCTGTGAGCCAAAGAAAAGATGGGGAGGATTTCAGGATACGGATGAGAAGTGAAGTGATAAGAATGCTAACAGAGCCCTGGCTGGTGTGGCTCAGTGGATTAAGCATGGGCTGTGAACCAAAAGGTCTCCGGTTCGATTCCCAGTCAGGGCACATGCCTGGGATGCGGGCCAGGTCCCCAGTGGGGGCACGTGAGAGGCAGCCATACATTGATGCTTCTCTCCCTCTCTTTCTCCCTCCCTTCCCTTCTGTCTAAAAATAAATAAATGAAAATAAAATCTTAAAAAAAAAGAATGCTAACAGAGAGAAAGTCTTGGTGTGGGCTGTGTGGGTTCCCATCCATCCATCGATGGAAGACTTATGAACAACCATTTAAAATACGGCTAGGTGGAGGGGTTTAGGTTTTGTCCTGGGAGCACTGGGGAGCCATGGGAGGATTATGAGCAGGAGAGGCTGAGGGTCGGCTCTGGCTCCATGTGCGCGATGAACCGGGGAGGAGAGACTGGAGGCTGGGAAGCCACGGAGGAGCCAGGGGTGAACGTGGGGGAGGGCAGGACTGTGAGGACGGAGAGCAGGTGACGGGGCAGAGAGCTGAGCTGTAGGGACAGGGCTTGGGGACTGAGGTACTATGGGAACGAAGGGGCAGAGGAGAGCGGGGACAGTGCCTGGGGGTTGGGCGTCGTGTCTGGGTGGGTCGACATGGTGGAACGGCTGGCAGGAGCTCTGGGGGTAGCAACAGGGGTGTGAGAGTAGCTTGGGCAGTCGGGGCCGGGGCTCCCGCCCTTCCCCCGCTCCTCACCTACGGCTGTCCCTCTCCAGTACCAGAGGCACCTGTTCGTCCACATCAGCCAGCACTGCCCCAGCCCTGGAGCGCCCCCCCTCGAGAGCGTGGACGTCCGGCAGATCTATGACAAATTCCCTGAGAAAAAGGGGGGTCTGCGGGAGCTGTATGACCGTGGGCCCCCCCATGCCTTCTTCCTGGTCAAGTTTTGGGTGAGTTCTGCCACCAAAACCAGAAGTGCTCACTCATCACGTGGCCTCCCAGCAAAGGCCTCTGGCTCGACCAGGTCAGCCTGGGCCCTACCGCTCCTTATGGCCCAGAGTATCAGCCTCTTTTGCCATAAGGAGCACTAAGGAGTTTGGCCTCCCGCCCCAGGGACCAGCATAGGCAGAGGGACAGGATTTGGACTTCCCCATCTCCCACTAGACCCTGCCACACCCAGTCCTGTGACTGATATGGCCCTGGGATTGTATCATTTCAGATGTCCCTACATCCCACCTGACCGTACCAAGCCTTGTTGCTAAGGGATGTCCTCCTTCCCTTAGTACATGGTGTCCTGGAGTGGGTGGCCTTTAAGAGGGATGCTAATTCCCACCAGACCCTGTCGTTAGAGAATGCCTGGCCGTACGGATACCATTGAAGGGGCTGGGGAGTGGCTTCGTACAGCCCTATGTTTATTGAACAGTCATTTATTGAGCACTTACTATATACAGCGCCAGGTGCTATGTATTTAATTGTGAGTAACAGGGTCCATTGCGGTCTTTCTTCAGCCTATTTCGTTTGGTGTCCGGTACAGTGGCTGATGCTATAGAGCTTCACTAAGTGTGGTCAGTAGGGCGTTTTAGCTGCCGTGGAAGGGTCTAGTCTCTGAGAAGGAAGCCTGCCGAGGGCCGGAAGTTTGCTGGCCTTGCTGGACCCAAGCGCCTGCTGTCATGAAGGGCGTTGGAGTGTGAACGGGAGGCCCGAGGGACTCTGGGGATGTGTCGCGGAGGAGTTAGGCGTTGTCAGGCTTGACACAGGCCTCTCCAGGTCCCAGGTCTGGAGGGCGACCCTTAGGAGCCCAGCATCTGAAGGGATGCGCGGGAGGGGCTGGCAAGGCTTCCCGTTTTTGTCTGGCTTCACAAGGCCCTGCTGCCTGGGTAGGAGAGGCCTGGATTAACCCAGAGAGTGACCTGGGCAAGTTGAAAGTGAGGAAGAGGAAGAGATGTGTCTCCCAGGAAGGAGACCAAGGGGCTCAGGCCACAGGCGAGCCAAGGTCTTGCACTTCATTCGACCCCACCTGGCATAATGGCCCGTCTTGGCCACGGGGGTCATGGAGGGGTCTGACCTCTGCGAATCCGCTGAAAGGGCCAGGGAGAGCGTTCTGGTGAGGAGTGAGGGTTCCCTAGGTCCCGTTGCTAGGGAGCAGCCCCTTGTCTTAGCAACCAGGGTTGGGAAAGGCCTCTGAAGGAGAGCATCCGGTTGCTAGGGAGTGTGAGTGATGGCCTCCTTAGTAACCAGGCCCTTGGAAGGGGCTGGACCCTTGAGTCGAGGGCGTCAGGAGCAAAAAGTTGAATCCCAGGGCCCCTTGAGTGGGGGGCTCACTAGGGAGAGAGAGTCAGGGAAATTCTGGGGACTCGGACTTCTGCAGCACTGACAGAGGGTGGCTCTTCCCCAGAAACCGGCCCTTGGAGAGGTGGCAACTTGGAACGCTGAGGAAGCGAGGCGGGCAACTACGGGGGCCATGGGGCAGAGTTGTCACGTTCGAAGAGTCCCCACCGTGTATAAGGGACGTCCCCTCCAACTTACACCCGTGTCTCCCCACCCGCCAGGCGGACCTGAACTGGGGCCCGAGCGGCGAGGAGGTCGGGGCTGGCGGCAGCAGTGGTGGCTTCTACGGCGTGAGCAGCCAGTACGAGAGCCTGGAGCACATGACCCTGACCTGCTCCTCCAAGGTCTGCTCCTTCGGCAAGCAGGTGGTGGAGAAGGTGGAGGTGAGGCCTGAGGGGTGGCGCTGTGGGCGGGCTGCCTCTTTGGGGGTGCAGACTCAATGGACCCAGAGCCATAACAGCTCAGGCTTTGGGGGAGTCTTCATGGGGGGGTGGGGGGGTGTCCCAGCCTCAGGCACTGGAGGGTTTAATGCATAGCCTTTGAGCTGATACGGCATTCTAAAGTCACATGCAAGGGTCCGTTTGAGGCTTCAGAGGTAATGGGTGGGATAGAGATTTATAGTCACAGATACGAAAGGTTCTTCTGAATCTAGAACTCATAGGGCAAGGAGGTTCAGGGGTCACAGTTAGGTTGCTGAAGACTTATGGGGTCTCACGTTCAGAGGTCAGAGAGTTTAGAGATCTCACTGAAGGGTCCTTGGAGGGTTTGAGGGTATTGGAGATCAGAGGAGTTCAGAGGTCACGAGGGTTCAGAGTATGGCTTTGAGGGGCTGGGGCATCTCTGGTTTGTAGGCTTAGTGGGTCTTGGTTGGATACCCTAGGGTTCAGTGTCCCACGTCCGGTCACTGCGGATGGGGCCGTGGAAGCAGGGAGATGGCAGTGGGGAGTGGGAGTGGCTGCCGAAGAGCACAGAGTGGGGCTGGGTTCCTGGGGCAACCCCTGTGTGCGTCGGTCACTGTCCTCTCCACTCCTCACCCCCTGGCTCAGACGGAGCGTGCCCAGCTAGAGGACGGGAGGTTCGTGTACCGCCTGCTGCGCTCGCCCATGTGCGAGTACCTAGTGAACTTCTTGCACAAGCTGCGGCAGCTGCCCGAGCGCTACATGATGAACAGCGTGCTGGAGAACTTCACCATCCTCCAGGTGATGTGACGGGGCTGGGAGTGCCTGCCCGCCCCCCACCCCAGACTCTTGGCCCTGGGGGCCCCTTTCGCCTGGGGAGCTGACACAGTGGGGACTCTGCAGCTGACCTTTGACTTAGAGGACCCCCCCAACCCAGGGAACGGATGCGGTGGGGGCTCCGCAGTACTCTCATGAGGGGATCCCCTCTTCCCTGGGGAAACTGACTGGGACGACTCAGGGTGGACCCTTAGCTTAGCTAAGGGGACCCCCTTTACTGACGACCTGACTTTAGTCCAGGGAACCTGATATGGTGGGGTCCCCTTTGACTTTTGGGAAGCTGATCGGGGCCCTCTCTCCCCTGGGGAATGTGATGTGGTGGGGACCCGTGATAACCGAGGGGGGGCATGTCTCCCTGTCTCTGTCTGCCAAGCACGAACGCCTCCTCCTGGCCCCTTGGCAGGTGGTGACAAACAGAGACACCCAGGAGCTGCTGCTCTGCACCGCCTACGTCTTTGAAGTCTCCACCAGCGAGCGAGGGGCCCAGCACCACATTTATCGCCTGGTCAGGGACTGAAGGGGGACCCCAGCAGTGGCTCACTCCCGGGATACCTTCCTCCCAGGAAGGACTTCCAGCTTTCCTCAGGCTGCCGTATTTGGGGAGGGGGCTGCTCCCGGGTAGGAGAGACCTTGAAAGCTGGGTGGAGAGTTGAACGGGCTGGGACTGAGACGAGAGGAGGGATCCTGGTATCGGGACCTCGCAGGGGTGTGTGAAAGGACAGATCATTCTGCAGCAGCATCAGGGACTGGGGACGGGAGCAGCCCTGAGGGTACAGCACTGGTTTCTGAGTCTCTAGCAGGCTCCCTCCTGCCACGGTTCTGGAGGTGTTGGAGGGCCCTAATAACAGACTGGCTTGTCCTTCTGTTTTTCAGCCTCCCCCCCCCCCCCCCGCCCCAATCTGCCTCTCCTTCCCACCCGCACACCCTGTGACTCTGCTATTGAATACTGAAAGTTAATCCTTTCTGTGCAGGGGCAGAGCCAGTTGGGCCCTGGAAATGTTTTGTGTTTTTTTTTGTTTTTAAATATAACAAGATATTTATAAAATGTGTTAGCATGGTGACTTGTTTCTCAGCTTTGGGCAAGCAGTGGGGTGAGGCTTTTGAATGTGGCCCCCTCTTCTCCATGAGCCATGGGCTACAGTATCGTCCACCTGCCCCATGGCCCCGCCCCTCCCAAATTGTATTGGTTTGTGTTTTGACAGAGGATAAAGCTATTTTACCAAGACTCAGGGGATTTATTTGAGGTTTGGGTGAAAATAATCTTGTGGGAAGTGGTAGGCTGACAGATGAGTCAAAGAAATGAGGTATCTTTGGGGGCAGGAAGCTGGTGGCAGGAAGCCCCAGGTCCCACGAGATTGGGGAGAGCAGTGGGGCAGGCAGACACCTGGGTCCCAGCGGGGAATGAGGAGCCTCAGGGCTCAGTGGCTGGGGAGAACTGGGGATTAAACAAATATTTACAAGGGTCGGGAAGGGGTCTGGGCGGGTCTTTGGAGAGGGCGGGGCCTAGCGGTACCGGGCGAGCCTGTCGTAGAGTTGGTCCAGGTTTCTGCACAGGAATATGGAGAGCGACATGAAGCTGAGCTATAGAGAAAGGAGACGCTGTCAGAGCGGTGGCGAGGGGGTGGCGATGAGAGGGAGGTAGGGTGGTGGGGGTTCTAAGGCAGGAAAGTCAGGGGGAGGGACCGGGAAAGAAAATGAGGCCTAGCATTGGGCCGGGCGGGGTTAGAGGCAGGACCAGGCCTGGCTGTAAAGATGAGGTCTAGGACGGGAGTTTGGAGGAAGATGAGAATGGTGGGGTTAAGGGTAAAAGGGATGGAGGTCAGGAAAGGGCCTGGGAGATGGGAATAGGGTGGGGTGGGAGGAACCCAGCTGCGTCTAACGCAGATCTAGAGCCTGGAAAGGAGTGAGATCAGGTGCAAGCCCAGGGTCCTTTATTTTGGAGGCTCATCTGTCTCCCTTTCTGCCTCCGCCTGTAATTCCGTCTCGACCACCTCTGCGCCCGTGTTCCGGGTCTCAGGCGGTTCCTCATCTTGATCCCAAAGCGGCCAGGGCCCCAGGGCCATGGGCAGCTTGCCCTGCGGGACCTTGTCCCCCCAGTTGGGGCAAGCATCTGCCATGCCCCAGCCACCCCACAGACTGCCGCTACGCCCGCTGCTGCTCTGCACGCCACCGCGCCCGCTGCCGCCGTCGGCGCTCAGGCCGGGCCCGGGGCACGAACCGTCGGCGCCCGGCACCTGCGGTTGCGGTTCCCTGCGGAGCGCTCTGCGTGGCACTAGCAGGCTCAGCCCCGCCACACTCACCTGCCGGGAAAAGGGAGGGATATTGCGGCCAATACATGGAGGTTCGTCGGCCAGGAGAGTTAACGAGAGCCTCGCGAGAAAGGGCGGGCTACCTCCCTGCGTGCAACCAATCAGGGCGCATACAGTCTGGGTCTCGCCCCGGGTTGGAGGGGCAGAAAAGCCCGTATTGGCTGACGTTCTAACACTCAGGCGATTTGCACCAAGAGGAGGACGCGCATTTGGGGCGGGGCTACTTGAGGTTTGATTGTACAGCCAATCGCAAGTGAGGGTGGGACTAGATTACCTCGAGTAGACCGACGCCCAGACAAATGCCCACGATGGAGATGAGGTTGTTGTGCAACCACTTTTGCAGGCTCCGCGAGCAGCCCTGGAAATGTAGAAAAAGGTTAAAGTTAGGGCTCTTTCTGGGCTTCGCTCTCGCTCCTCTTCCCTAGTAACGAGCGTACTCTGGTCTCTTCGCTCGGAACAAGCCGGCCCCTCCCACATCAACACCCCAGGTCCACCCCTTGTCTCTAGGCCCCGCCTTTTCTTAGAATCCACCTGTCTATAGGCTCCGCCCCTCCGGTAGTACCGTTCTACCTCGTAGCCCCGCTCTCCTCGTAGATCACGCCCATATGCCGTGGCCCCGCCTTTCTGGGAATCACGCCCTTCCCGGCAGTTCTACCCCTTCGGTAGGCCCTCCCCTTCCCACCTCGCGATAGGTGTAGCTGTTTGCAGGGACCACGCAAAGGTCTGTACTGTGTCGTGGCGGAGCCAGTGGTCCGACTCGGCTGAACTGGGGAGGGGAGATTATATCGAAGTCTGTGGTGTCATTGGTCGCCGATGAGTTACGACAGGAGCAGGGCACGAGGTACACCTCCGACTGGTTGCTGCGCATGCTGGGGACACGGTACCAGTCCTGAGGAGAGTTCCAGCCGCAGCAGCGCAGCTGGAAGAGGGACAGAGTCAGAGGGACCAGGACTGGAGGGATGCTCGATGACTTGGGGGATGAGGGGACCAGGTGGTGGTCACGTTGGGAGCAGAGGGCTGAGTAGTGGGTGCAGGACGGGGGACGGTGGACTGGGCTGGGGTCACGACAGGGCCAGAGCCAGGGGCCACTAGGGGAACATCAGGTTGGGAGAGACAAATCACCAGGCGACCTGCGGCCAGCGAGAAGCTGCAGAATCACTCTGGGGACGGAAGATTGGGTGGGCAGTGCAATTCAGCCTCAGTTAGGGGGCAGGTGGATGGGAGGGCGGGGCCACACGAGTGACCAGTGAATCGAGTCTCACAAGGGCTGGATCCTGTGGGACCCAGAGTCGCTAGGGGCAGGGAGTGGGATCACGCTAGGGCCTTGGGGCAGAGGCCGGAGTCTCGTTGAGGCAGAGGACGAAGCCTTGCCAGGATCTGGATGGAAGCCTGGCAGCTGGGCCACATGGGGGCCGGTTATGTGGGTGTGAGGCCACGTCAGGTCCCGCAGTAGGTGGGTTGGGTAGATAGGGTTACGTTAGGGTCCCGGAACAGGGCGGAGTCTTCTCCAGGTAGAGGGCAGAGCCACGTCAGTGTCCCAGAGCTGGCGGGGCTACTCTTTCTGGGGGGAAGGGGGCTCCCAAACCTGAAACTGCACGTAGTCCCAGCTCTCTTCCGCCTCGGTGTTCTCCGGGTTGGCGTGGTAGTTTTGGATCGTCTCCTGTATGATGTCCTTCACCTTCCGTTCCAGCTGAGAGGCCGAGAGTGAGGGTGGACGTGCCACCTTCCTCCCCACCCCGTCTGCACCCCCCTACTCTAGCCACTCCTGGCTCTCTCAGCCCCAAGGGGTCCCTGAGCATCTTTGGGCCAGCATCGGTTCCTCACTGAATGACTACCTTCGTCTTCGTTCCTCAAAACCTCTCTGCCCATTTCTATTGCCTTTGTTCTCTCGCTTTTTCCCGTGATCTCTCATCAGGGGTCTATATCTTCCTCCGAGCCTCTGTTTCCCCGCGTGTTTTCTCCTCCTTTTTTTTTTTTTTTTGTTTCCATTTGTATCTCATCTCTCTTGCTTTGTCTGTGGGTCTCTCTGCTTGCCACCCCCCTCCCCCACTGGCTGCTGGGGGTGGGGGCGGGGGCAGGCAAGCTCACCCGGCTCCGCTGAGTGGAGATGAGGATCCCTAGGGTGATCTGCGTGACAAACAGGAGCAGCAGTATCCCAAAATACTGAGGGGCAAAGTGGAGCCGTCAGGCTGAGCCCCTCCCCAGGATGCAGGGGTTCTATTTGAGGGGGGAAGGGGCAGTCCTAGGAGATGCAGCAGGGGCGGGGCACTCACCAGGCCCAAGAGGCAGCGGAGCTCCTTCAGGGCCCCCAAACAGCCCAGGAGGGCAAGGCCCATGGTGAGAATTCCCGAGACGGCCAGGGCCTTGGACCAGGTCTGCAGAGGCATGAAGGACACGCCTGGGGGGACAAGAGGCGGCGGCGTGGAGCGGAGGTGCGCCGCTCCAGGCAGGCCCTTTCCCTGGCCACACAGTGGGGAGCAGAATCCTGGGGGGGGGGGGGGTCTCTTTCTGGGCTCCTGGTGTGCCTGCCCCACACTGAGTCTCTGTCCCTCTCCCTCCCTTCAGCTCTCAGTCTCTCCTTCTTGCTTTCCCCATCTCTCTTTCCTTCTCCAGCTCCTTCTCACCCCCAGCAGTCTCAGCCCCATCCCTTGTTCTGGGACGTTGGATCAGCCCACTGAACCTCCCTGAGGCCAAAGGGATAACGATATCTATTTCCTGGGGTTGCTTCGACGGAAACCCAGGGGGCATGTGTTCAAGGCAGTCCTCAGTGCAGGGTGAGTACTTATTCAGTACAAGCCATTAAGAGCTTGACCACTACCCCATTGTTTTCCTACTCTTATTGGTGTTATAGCTGCGCTTCTACTTCCTTGCTGTGTGACACCCCCTGTGTGACTTCCCCTCGGGAGAGGTTTATGGGAGGGTGAGAGGATGCCCTGCACGAGATCTGACACAGAGGAAGGGCCCGGGAAATGACTGTTATTGTTCTTAGCAGTGCACACGACTCATCCGTGGGAGGAAGAGACTGAGGGTCGGAGAGGCGCCGCAGCGGCGAGCTGTGCACCAGGGCCTGGGAGCTGCCTAGGGAGTTGGGCACCGTGGGGGCTCCCTGGGACAAGGGAGACCCCAGAAGGCCACCTGTGGGGAGGCTGGGTCCATGCGTGCTCCAGGAAGGCCCTCCCCGGCTGCCCTGGCCCCCTCACCCACAAACGACACGAAGCTGGTTTTGTCCACAAGGATCCAGATACCAAAGCAGAAAACCAGGCTGCCGAGGACCTGGGCAGGGAAGATGAGAACACCGTGGTAGGTGAGCCGGGATACGAGGTGGGGTGGCTGCGGCTGGGACGGAGAGGGGAGCCCCAGGCTGGGTGGCCAGGAGACAACTCACGAAAAAGAAGAGGTTGAAAACGAAGAGGAGGTACTTGATGAGGCTGAGGCAGCTTTCCTGGGCCGACATCTTCGCCTGCAGGGGTGAGGGATCAGAAGAGGGGTTGGCAGTGGGGAGAGAGGGAGAAAGAAGCCTTGAACAACACACGAAGAGGCTGAGGGACAGAGAAAGGAAGAACACAGAGAAAGAGGAAGTGCTGGGGTAGAGCCCCACCCCCCACACACATCAGGTGGTTTGATTCTGTCTCCTTCCCTGTCTCCCTCACCCATGCCACTGGGACACACACACACCAGTACCTGAGGGGTTTTGGAACTTGTAGACACCAAAGACATGCTGGGCAGTCCCTCCAAGGTCATCATGGTTCAGGCTGAGGGGGACCCACGGGGACTCCTGATCTACTTATAGCCACTTACTCTGGGCACCAGGACCCCAGGCTGGCCCTGGACAGCAGCCGACCTCACAGACACTCTGACCTCACTGCCTGCTAAGCTCTGCCATCTCTGCATCTATCTCTGTCCCCTCTTCCCGCTCCTGAGTCTCTTGTCCTCCCTGCTGTGGGTCTCTGTTCCCTGCTCTCTGAGTCTCTGTCCCTCTCTGTCTCCCCGGGATTCTGTCTCCCTCAACCTCAGGGTCTCCCTCTCTGGGTTTCTGGATGCTTCTCTCTGCAAGTCTGTCCTCCTTTCTCTGTGGATTACTGACCTCCGACCCCACACCCCCGCTTCTGTCATTGCTTCTTTCTCAGAGTCTGCATCCTGTTTTTGGCAAGAGCGCGGGCCAGGTGCTCCCCTGGGCAGGGGCAGGGGCTGGGCACCTGGGGGAAGTGAAAGTGCTGCAGGCCCCAAGTGGGGAGGTCCCTGGAAGTGTGAGGAGCTGCAGGGCAGTACCACCACAGTCTGGGCGGAAGCTGAGCCTTGGGCATTACTTCCTGCCTCTGCAGTGGGGCCCCTAGAGGAGGTGGCTCCTGAGGAGGCAGGATTGAGCCTGGGACCTTGAAAATTAGATCCCGGTTTGCTGTCTGTGACTCTCTCTAGGCCTGAGCTGTATGCCTGGCAGCCCCGGAGGTCTCCCCTGCTACCCCACAGGCTCCCCACTCCTGTCAAGTCCCAAATCCTCACAGATATCTGGTGTAGGTCAGGGATGTTCCTGCCATCCTGACATCCATCCAAGCCCTGGAAAACCAGATCTCTCTTCTGAGAGATCTCATTTGCTATCCTTAAAAAAAAAAGTATTGATTGATTGATTTTAGAGAGGGGGAGAGAGAGAAACATCAATTTGTTGTTCCACTTATCTATATGCTCATTGGTTGATTCTTTTTTAAAAAAAAAGATTGATTTAGCCCTGGCTGGCGTAGCTCAGTGGATTGAGCGTGGGCTGCGAACCAAAGGGTCACAGATTCGATTCCCAGTTAGGGCTCGTGCCTGGGTTGAGGTCCAGGTGCCCAGTGGGGAACACGTGAGAGGCAACCACACATTGATGTTTCTCTCTCTCTTTCTCCCTCTCTTCCCCTCTCTAAAAATAAATAAATAAAATCTTAAGAATAAATTGATTTATTTATATTTTAGAGAGAGGAGAGGGAGAGAGAAAGAGAGGGAGAGAAACATCAAACTGCACAAGAAACTCGAGTCACTGAGCCACACCTTTTTTTTTTCATTGGTTGATTCTCGCCTGAACCCTGACCGGGAATCAAACGGGCAACTTTGGTGTATCGGGATGATGCTCTAACCAACTGAACTACCAGGCCAGGGCTATCTTTTTTTTATTTTCTATTTTTTAAGATTTTATTTATTTATTTTCAGAGAGAGGAGAAGGAAGGGAAAAAAGAAGGACAGAAACATCGACGCGTGAGAGGAACATCGATTGGTTGCCTCTTGTTTGCCCCCAGATGGGAACCTGGCCTGCAACCCAGGCACATGCCCCAATGGGGAATCGAACTGCCAACCTTTCAGTTCGCAGGCCGACATTCAATCCATTGAGCCAGAGCTGTTATCCTTTGTTTATTTTTATTTTTTAAGGCTTGAAATGCAAGTTATTTTCTTATTGCCATCAAAAATCAACCCATATGCATACTATTCTGATTTTTGACTCAGGGCTTGCCTTCCCCAGCTTTACGGAGGAATTGACATCTGATTATATATATTTAAAGTGGACAATGTGATGATTTGATAACCATATGCATTGTGGAATGATTACCAAACTCAAGATAATTCACAGCTTCATCATTTCATATAGTTAACTGTGTGGGTGTGTGGGGGTGTGTGGTGGGAACAACAAAGATCTACTTTTAGCAACTTTCCAGTAAACAATACCATATGATTGACTATAGGCACGGTGCTATGAATGATGTCCTTCGGGCTTCTTCTTAGAATTGGAAGTTTGTACCCTTTGACCTACATCACCCCATCTCCAACCCCTGGAAACCTCCATTCTACTGTCACTAAACATATAAAATAAATATATATAAAACAAAAATATATGAAATAAAAATTTTTTTATTTATTTAAAAAATTTTAAAAGATTTTATTTATTTATTTTTAGACAGAAGGGAAGGGAGGGAGAAAGAGAGGGAGAGAAACATCAGTGTGTGGTTGTCTCTCACATGGCCCTCATTGGGGACCTGGCCTGCAACCCAGGCATGTGCCCTGACTGGGAATCAAACTGGCGACCCTTTGGTTCGCAGCCCGCGCTCAATCCACTGAGCTACACCAGCCAGGGCAAAAATATATATATTTTTAGATTTCACATATAAATGACATGTTGTCTTTGGCTGATTGCGCCTAGCATAATGCCCTCCCAGTTTCATCCATGTTGTCGCAAACAGAAGGATTCCGGTTTTTTTTAAGTTTTTTTTTTTTAAGATTTTATTTATTTTAGAGAGGGGAAGGGAGGGAGACAGAGAGGGAGAGAAACAGCAATGTATGGTTGCTTCTCACAAGGCTCTCACTGGGGACTGGCCCGCAACCCAGGCATGTGCCCTGACTGGGAATCGAACTGGGACCCTAGAAGGATTCCGTTTTTGCTGGCAGAGTAATACTCCACTGTAGGAGAGAGAGGGAGAGGACAGGAGAGAGACAGAGAGTGTGTTTGTGAGTGTGTGTGCGAGTGTGTGCGCGCATGTGTTGAACTGGGCCTGTGGTCTGAAGAGTGACGTGAGAGGAGCACAGGCGCATGCGTGGGGGGGGGGGCAGGAAACCCGTGGGTGTGCGCGCGCAGGAAGGGAGCATGCGAGGCAGGGGGTTGTAAAGGGCAGAGGGGCTGAATGGCTGCGAGGTCATGTGGGAGGCACGTGAGCGGAGCGCATGCGCAGAGGAACTGCAAGAAAAGCGGTGGCTGGTGCAGAGCAAGGAGCGTCCAGCGAGCCAGCTTCAGGAGGCTCACAGTGGCCTGAAGTGGTCTCTGGACTGCTCAGTTGCTTCTTCACCCTCGTCTTCACCTAACTGACCGGGCTGAAGAGGCTAGGGTGAGGATGACTTGGCTCTAGGGATCCCTAAAATGATGGTCATAGATCGGGATGCTGGGTGTGTAAGGCCAGGCTCACTCCGAGGGGTGATAGGCTACGGGACTGGAGTCTCCTGGCTGCCTCGGCCTCTCTGGAACCAAGGGATCAAGAGGCCGGAGAGACCCATCCTTTTCTCTCCTCTGGAGCCCAAGAAGTAGGCTCACCGGATCTGACTTTGAGCCAACGCCAAGCCCCGGCTTTCACGAGCCTTGGCCATCAGCGCTTGTCCATGGGGGAAACCCACTGGTTTACCTTCGCAGACAGCAGACCTCGGGTCCAACCCAGCACAGGCGGGGACGAACGGTTATTTCCTGCGCCTGGAGGTGCCTGGACAGCAGCTCTTGCCTTTCCTCCTTGGAGGGTCTAGTTCCAAGGAAGGAGGGAAGCGGGCATTTCTGGGAGACGCGAGCACTCCCCAGACGGCGTGGGCCCAGGGGAGCAATTGCTGGGACAGAGGATGCAGGGCCTCACAGCGCTGGGCCATCACCAGGAAGGAGCTCTCCAGCCTGGGAAGAAGTGTCAGCCAGAAACCAAGGGGCTCTTTAGGTGTCCCAAGTGCCCAGTTTGCAGAATCTCAATTTGCCAAAACTCAGTTCTCTTACTGAAGGGTAAGATGACCAATTTACAAAAACAAAACAAACCAGAAACAAAAACAAACACCCCCCCCCCAAACTTGTTTTAAGGAATACACTTTTTCTTTTTTTTTATTTTTAAAGATTTTATTGATTTATTTTTAGAGAGGAAGGGAGAGAGAAAGAGGGAGAGAAACATCAATGTGTGGTTGCCTCTCGCACACCCTCCCACCATGGACCTGGCCCGCAACCCAGGCATGTTCTCTGACTGGGAATCGAACCAGCAACTCTTTGGTTCGCAGACTGGCATTCGATCCACTGAGCCACACCAGCCAGGGCCACATTAATTAATTTTTCAATGTTGAACCAATCTTACGTACTTGGGATAAAATCCCACTTGATGATACGTTCTTTTTAAATTCTTTTATATAATTCTGTTTCTACTCTTGTTCTGTAGTTTTATGTACTGTTTTGTCTGTTTTTGGTATCCAGGTGCTACCGATCTTGTTGAATGAGTTATGAATCTTGTTCCCTCAGCTTCTATCTTCTGAGAGGGATGGTAGAGAATTAGTATAATTTCTTCCTTAAGTATTTGTTAGAATTCATTAGTCCACCTGTCACATCCTGTTTTTATTAATTTCTTGTCTTTCAGTACACTCTCCACCCATTCGCTTGGAGAGTATTTGAGGAGTCAACCAAAGGTCAGAGGAGCAGAAGCACAGAGAGCAGAGAGGGGACATGAGGTAGATCACTGTCCTCTCGCTGGGGGCAGAGCAGTGAGGGAGGAGGGGGGAGAGAGACCATAACTACCGTATTTTTCAGACCATAAGATGAACCCAGGTTTTAGAGGAGGAAAATAGGGAAAAATTTTTTGAAGGAAAAAACATGGTAAAATATTTAATAACATAAATAGCATTAATAGCATATTTCACCAATGCAAGCCAGGTAAGCTACATTCGGACTATAAGACGCACCTCCATTCCCTGCCCCCGCAAATGGGGGGGCGGTGCATCTCATATTCCGAAAAATACGGTAGATGAACAGTCAATAATAGTTGATCACATCCAGAGGTGAGCCATACTGTGAGGAAAAATAAAAGTGGTTAGGATGGAGAGAGTAGTGGATAGATAGGCTGCAACTTTATTTTGAAGATTTTATTTATTTATTTTGAGAGAGAGGGGAAGGGAGGGAGAAAGAGAGAGAGAAACATCAACGTGTGAGAGAGACATCAATCAGTTGCCTCTCGTACGCCCCCAGCAGGGCACCTGGCCTGCAACCCAGGCATGTGCCCTGACTGGGAATTGAACTGGCAACCTTTCGGTTCGCAGGCTGGCACTCAGTCCACTGAGCCACACCAGCCAGGGCAGGGAGGCTGCAATTTTAGATAGGTGGGCAGGGAAGGCATGGCCGGTGAGGCGGTGTTTGAGCAGAGACCTGGATGTTTTACAGATGAGGAAGCTCAGAGAGAGAAAACCACTTCCTTGAGGCTACAAGGCAGATTTGATATTAAATTAGTTCCTTTGATTCAAAAGCCCACTAAAAATGGTGTCTCCCTCTGTGGGGCGGACCCCTTGGTGTTTCCAGAAACTCACTGAGTGAGATTCCTGACTGTTCTTAGCTTGCCTTTCTCTACCCCGATCTTTGCACCAAAGCATTTCTAAGAAGTGAAACTTACGTAAGAATATTTTTTGGGTGCTTTGAACTTCAGGGGTGTTAGGGACAGAAATGAAAGGTTTGCTTTAAAGGAGGTGTGGAGGATTATTTTGCAACTCAGTCAGCCCTTCACTCTACAATCTAAAATCTTGTTTCTGGCGTCCTTAAGGTCTACTCCAGGAGGCAGGCTCTCCCTCGGGTTTTCGGAAACTCCTGCACAGGGTCAGCCTGGCGTGAAGACAGAGGCCCAGCCATCAGAATCTTCCCTGGCAAGAGCCTCATCTACTGACTCAAACCTTTTCGAGAGTTTCTCAGGAAGCCACGCTTGGGAAAACAGGGGCTCGGGGTCTCTCGTGGCCTGGGTTTCAGATACCGATGCTTTGGAAGCCCGAGTTGCGAAGGCTAAGCCCTGGGAGACTGAGGCTTATGAGGCGCAGAAAAGGGTCACCCAGCCCAAGCCAACCTCTGTATTGGGGCTGGCATCTGCCAGAGCCCTGAAACAGGAAACCTTAATTAAGAAGTCGGAGGTGCCAGAGAAGAAGAAGGAGCGTGAGGCCCCCTACACCCGGCCGGTCTGGTCTAACAAGGTGGAGTACATCCTGGCCCAGGCGGGCTACTCCGTGAGGGCAATCAACCTGTGGCGGTTCCCCTACCTGTGGCTTCACAACGGAGGTTGTAAGTCCGGGGACCAAGAATCGTGGGTCCACAAGGGGCTAGCAAGACAGAAGCCTAGCCAGGCTTCAAACACCGCGGCCTCTGGCACCTGTAGAGGCGGGGCCTGAACGCCGAGGATCCTGAGAAGGATGGAGGCACAGGGTGTCTGAATGTGAGGATGGAGGGGCTGGAAGTGGAAAGGACACATCTGGGCCTTCCAGGAACTGGGGGCCAAGGGATTGGACACCTGGGACCGTGAGGGATGTGGAAATAGTTGAGTCTCAATGCCTGTGCTTCTCTAAGGGACGTCACAGGGGAGTTGGGGGCATGTGGTTTTTCTGGACTCCCAAAGAAGTCCAAGGTGGTTCCCTCCTTAAATGCACAGGGAGTTTTTTCATCATCTACATCGTCTTGCTGCTCTTGATTGGGATTCCTCTCCTCTTCCTGGAGATGGCTGTCGGTCAGAGGATGCACCAGGGCAGCATGGGCGTATGGAAGATCATTGGCCCCTGGGTTGGTGGTGTGGGCTACACCGGCTTCATGGTGAGGAGCGCTGGGCTGCTAAAGCCTACCCTCCACCCCCATCTCCTCCCCAGCCTGTGTCCTGGAATGGGTCCCCTGATTTCACTTACATGGGTCCAGTCCCTTCGGTTCCCCAGTCCTCTGTCAAATTCCCTCGGTTTTCCTGTCCCCATCCCTCCTCCCCAGCCACCGCCTCCCTGGCCCCGCAGGTGTGCCTCATCACCGGCTTGTACTTGAATGTGTTCAACGCCTGGATCCTTGCCTACCTGAGTCAGTCCTTCAAGTATTCCATCCCCTGGGAGCACTGTCCTCTGCTGAAGAACTCCAGTGCCCTTGGTGAGGAGGGGGAAGGGCATTTGGAAGAGGAGTAAGGAGTGCGGAGGGGTGAAGAGGCAGAGAGTAGAAGGAAGAAGAAATGAGGTGGAAGGGATGCGGGGCAAGCGTAGAGGGAAGGGCCGCCCTGCCCAGCCAGTGTGTCCAAAGCCAGATACCCTCAGATCCTGAGTGTGCGCGGACGACACCCTCCGTGTACTTCTGGTACAAGATGACCTTGAAGGCCTCGGACAGCATTGAGGAGAGCGGGCCACCAGTCTTCAGTCTGAGCATGACCTTCCTGCTGTCTTGGTGTCTTATTTGCACTTTTGTGATTAACGGGCCCAAGTCCATCGGGAAGGTGAGCCGCCATGTGTAAATTCCTTCACGGTCTCAGATACTTTCGGCCCTCGCCTACATCATTATTACTTCTTGATCTCCTAATGTCGCATGCCGCCTGGCTCCTGCACCCTGCCGAAAGCTGTCTTCTAACTCCTCCTTGTTTCCTACTCAGAGCGGTGCACCGCTGATGACTGGGGGTTGGCCCCGCTGGCACGTGGTTGCTGACATGCCCCACTGTCTGCTCAGGTTATGTGTGTGTTGGTGCCGGTGCCCTACCTCATCATGCTCTGTTTCTTCATCCGGGGGCTGCTGCTGGAGGGAGCAGTGTTTGGTCTTCAACATTTGAAGGTTTTAAAGGTAAGGTGTATCTTCCTTACTCGTTTATCAGGCCTTAGAGGATACCTACTGTCTATTCTTTTTTTTTTTTAAAGGATTTTATTTATTTATTTATTTATTTATTTATTTTTAGAGAAGGGAAGGGAGGGAGAAAGAGAGGGAGAGAAACATCCATGCGTGGTTGCCTCTCATGCGCCCCCTACTGGGGACCTGGCCTGCCACCCAGGCATGTGCCCTGACTGGGAATCGAACCAGGGACCCTTTGGTTTTCAGACCGGCACTCAATCCACTGAGCCAGGGCCCTACTCTCTATTCTTAGGTGGCCTTTCCCCATTATCTCCCTCTGTGTCCACCCCCCTTTATTTTGTTAAGGTGCTCCTCTTTCACCTCTGTGCTCGCTCTCGCCCCTCTCTCAGATATCGGCTCTGTATGACATGGGTGTGTGGTACTACACGGGGGTCCACGTCTTGACTGCCTTGGGTCTCGGCTATGGCCCCGTTGTCTCTCTGTCCTCGTACGTGGACCCGTCCAACAACTGTCTCCACGATGCCTTCCTTGTGGCTCTGGTCAACCTGGGCTCCATGATGCTCTCCACACCTCTCATCTTCTGCATCCTGGGCTTCTGGGCCACCGTCCTCACAGACCACTGCAGTGAAAAGTAAGGCTGGCCCCTCCGCGGCGGGTGTTGGCCTCAGGGAACTACAAAAAGCCCAAGAGGCAGGTTCCCTCTCCTGGCACGGCCCTATGGGAGGGTTCTGCACACGTCCTCTAAGTGCACGGGGCTCCCTGGTGCTTGGCGTGCAAAGCTTACAAGGTTGACTTTGAGCTACTAGTCTAAGAAGGAAGGAAGGACAAAGGTCGGGGGTGAATAAGAGACTGCATTGCCAACCTTGGCTGGTGTGGCTCCGTGGATTGAGGGCCGGCCTGCGAACCAAAACGTTGCCGGTTCAATTCCCACTCAGGGCACATACTTGGGTTGTGGGCCAGGTCCCCAGTAGGGGGCATGCAAGAGGCAACCACACATTGATGTTTCTCTCCCTCTCTCCCTTCCTTCCCCTCTCTAAAAATAAATAAATAAATACATATATACATAGACTTCATCACTACAGCAGGGACTCCCAGAGTCCCAAGAAGATGAAAGGAAAGCCTTCCTCAGGAGTCCCCTATGGTTATAAATTCCCCAGTTTCACACACATTCATGACCCTGAAGGTGGGTGCCTTCTTGGTTTCTTCCCAGGCTGTACCTTATCCAGATCAGTAATGAAAGGCTAGTGATGTCCTTTCTTATATGGAAGATAAGGGTCAAGGAGGCGGTGTCCTAAGGAGCCCAATAGTTCTAAGTGATCAACTCTTTTTTTTCCCCAGGAACGCTGAAACGCTTTCCAGTCTGGTGACCCTGGGGAAACTGCCCCCCAAGGCCCAACCCCCGGAAAACTTGGGGGACCATCCGACTACCACCTTCTTTGCCTGGCTCAGCAGCCTGCCCCCGTCTATCAGCAGCCTGGTCCTCAGCCACACTGTTGAGTGCAACTTAGAGAAGCAGTTTTTGAAGGTGAGTAAAGATAGGTAAGCTGGGCTGAGAGTTCCTCAATGCCTTCTTTAAAAAAAATTTTATTTACTTATTTTTAGAGAGAGAGGAAGGGAGGGAGAAAGAGAGGGAGAGAAATAGCAATGTGTGGTTGCTTCTCACACGCCCCCTACTGGGGACCTGGACTGCAACCCAGGCATGTGCCCTGAGTGGAAATCAAACTGGTGACCCTTTGGTTCGCAGGCCAGCACTCAATCCACTGAGCCACACCAGATGGGGGCTCAATGCCTTCTATAAAACAGAAATTTCATCTTTTATTAGTACCAGGGAAAAAAAAAACACTCCCAGAAACACCAGGATAACCTGTAGCCTTGGTAATACAAAGAACTGCAGTTTGCAGCCCTGGCTGGTGTGGCTCAGTGGACTGAGTGCCGGCCTAGGAACCAAAGGTCCCTGGTTCTGTTCCCGGTCAGGGCACATGCCTGGGTTGCAGGCAGGTCCAAGCAGAGGGCTTGCGAGAAGCAATTACACATTGCTGTTTCTCGCTTTTCTTTCCTTCTCCTCTCTAAAAATAAATAAATAAAATCTTTTTTTGGGGGAGGGTTTTTTTTTTTTTTTTTTTTTAGAGAGGGGGGAAGGGAGGGAGAGAGGGAGAGAAACAGCAATGTATGGTTGCCTCTCACATGGCCCTCACGGGGACCTGGCCCGCAACCCAGGCATGTGTCCTGACTGGGAATCGAACCGGGACCCTCTGGTTCCCAGCCCGCGCTCAGTCCACTGAGCTACACCAGCCAGGGCAATAAATAAAATCTTAAAAAAAAAAAAAAAGAAAAGAAAAGAACTGTAGCAGAATTCCTTTTGTGGATAATACTAGGTGGATTGGTTTTCCATGTCAGAGGGTCAGCTTGGTGTTTTCCAGGGAAGGTAGAATGTATCTTTGTGCTGTTGTTAAGTTCAAGGACATTTTAACTTCTGTCTCCGCCCCGCCCCCCTTAACAGGTGAAGAAGGGCCCAAACTATGCATTCCTCGCTTTAATCGAAGCCATGTCATTTGCCCCTGGCTCTGCCTTCTGGACCAGCCTCCACTTCCTGATGTTGCTGACCTTGGTGCTGAGTGTCATGATGGGGATCCTCCAGGGCATTATCACTCCGCTCCAGGACAGCTTTTCGTCCTTCAGGAAGTATCCAAAGCTGTATACAGGTACTCTGGCCTGCAGCCCTACTCCCTCCAATGACCCCGGCTTCTCTGAGACGCTAATCCAGCCCTGGTTATAACCTCCACTTAGTTACCCTCTTCAGCCAGCCAGACCTCTGACCTTGATCCAGATTTGTTGCTTCCCGCAGTGGTTGTCTCTGTGCTCATGTTCCTGTGCGGCCTCTTCTTCACTCGGCCTTCAGGCATGTACTACGTGGGACTGCTGAGTGAATACTGGACGATCCTCCCCATAATTCTCATCATCACATTACAAAATGTGGCTGTGGCCTGGGCCTACGGCTCGAGGAGGTGATTGCTTGGGTCTACAAGGAAGGCTGACCTCTTTCTTTCTTTTTCTTTCTTCCTTCCTTCCTCCTTCCCTCCCTCCCTCCCTCCCTTCCTTCCTCCCTTTCCTCCCTTCCCTTCCTTCTTTCTTTATTTTATTTATTTACTTTTAGAGAGAGGGAAAGGGAGGGAGAAAGAGTGGGAGAGAAACATCAATGTGCATGAGATACATTGATCAGTTGACTCTTGCACGCCCCCTACTGGGGACCTGGCCCACAGCCCAGGCCTGTGCCTTGACTGGGCATCGGACTGGTGACTTTCCAGTTCGCAGACTGGCGCTCAGTCCACTGAGCCACACCAGCCAGGGCTGACCGCTTTCTTTTTGCCTTCATTCTCTCTCAACTAGAGTGACACAGGGACCCTTAACTTCAGGGCTTTCTAAGAAACCTTTGAGTTCATTCATTTTTTTAACATAGTTATTGAGCGCTTAATATGTGCCAGGCGCTCTTTTTGTCAGCACGGTTAGAGGATCAAGTAAAACGAGTGTGCCTGTCATGCAGGAGTGTACACTTAACGGTGGAGCTAGACAGTCACCAAATGAACAAATAAAATTGTTCGGTGGTAATCACGGAGAGGAGAAAGTCCAGAGTAAGGGCAAATGATGAAGCAGAGGAGTACACGCGGGTGTGAATTGAGATAGAATGGCAGGGGAGGTCGCTCTGATAAGGTGACATTTGAACGGGCTCCTGAGTGAAAGAGCTGTAACAAGATTCGGAGCCGATGCCCAGCAGAGGGATGAGTAAGTACCAAGGGCAGGGAAGCGTTGTGCCTGGAGGTTCCGAGGAGCAAGTAGATCAGAGAGGTTGGAACAGAATGTTCACAGATGAGACCAGAGAGGTCATGCGACCTCATGTAGGGCCTTTTGAGCCACAGTAGGACTTTGCTTTTTATGCAGAATGCTGGCAGAGGCACGAGAGGGTTTCAAGTAGCGGAGTGACATGATCTGATTTATTGGGACGCAATTACTGTGTGGAGCACAGGCTATGTGGAGTCAAAAGTGAAGCCAGGGGAACAGTAGGGAGCTATTGTAGTGTTTCAAATATTGTAATACTCCCCGTTGTCCGGGAGCCAACAACGGCGTGTGTTGGGGTGCTGGAGGGGTGCATGGAGAGATGTGGTCTAATTCTGCAAGGAAGAGCGACTAGGGCAGAAGGAACGAGAAACTCAGGGTCTGGGAACCAGCCGATGTAACTGTGGAGTGGGAAAATGGGAGAATCCAAGTCACGCCCAAGGGGCTCCAGAGCCCAGTGTTTAATATATAATTCAAGGGCGGGCGGTTCCGGGGGCAGTGTTTTCGGGTGACAGTGGCTCTTGGAGTCAGTTCCGTCATTCAGTCACTGCACACATATTTCTTGAGACTTTCTGAGTCGGGAAAGCCTTGTGGGACTGGGGTACCAATGAGTTAGAAGTAGCCCCTCCTCTCGAAGAGCAGAGTGTGAAGAGGAAACCCTATGTAAGTGGGCAGTTGCAGGAGGCGGGAAGTCCAGAGGAGAGAGAGCTGGCGGCCCTCTAGGGCACCTGGAAAGTCAGAGAAGGTGTCCTAGCAGAGGGGACAACTGAGCAGAGTCTGGACCGGTGAATGGGTAGACAGAGAGCAGTAGTCTACACCAGAGGACCCGCTTGTATACTTAACTAAGTTTGAGAGCATGCGCTGAAGGAGGCGAGAAACATGGGCTGGAAGAAACAGAAGAGTTCCTTCAGGGTCAGGTGTTCGTTTTTTGTGGGTCCGTGGTGTTCACGATGGACACCCAGCACCTAGAAGAGTCCCTGGCATGTCACAAACACTCTCCCATTTATGGAATGAATGAAAGGGACTTGGCCTTTACCCTGAGGACACTGGGTACCCATGAAAGACTTGGGAGCAGTAGAGGAATGTTTGAAAAAAATTATTTTTTTAAAGAGAGGGAAAAGGAGGGAGAAAGAAAGGGAGAGAAACATTCACATGTGGTTGCCTCTCACACGCCCCCTACTGGGGACCCCTGACTGGGAATCGAACTGGCGACCCTTTGTTTCCCAGGTGGGTACTCAGTCCACTGAGTCACACCAGCCAGGGCAGAATGTTTGACATTTTTGGTTGGGTTGAATGAAGATAAGAGCGGATGAGGCTTGAGTGGAGGCAGCCGTTTGGAAGTGAGGTAGAATATTGGAAAGATGCTAACTAAGGTCGGGCTGGCCTTGCCCCCCGCCCACCCTCCAGTGAAGGGTGAGGCGCGACTGGACGTCCCACAGTACCTCCCACAGTCTCATAGCCCTTGCTCCCAGGTTCCTTGCAGACTTGGCGACTCTGTGGGGCCGTCCCGTCCACCCCATCTTGCACTGGCTGTGGTGCACTGTGTCTCCAGTTGTGCTGCTGGTGCTGTTTACGACCACGCTGATCCTTCTGTCTATGAAGACCATGAGCTACTTGGCCTGGGACTCGAGCACCGTGAGCCTCCCCGTCCAGGCCCCAGACCTTCCTGGGGAGCGGGGCCGATCTTTCAGTTCACTCCTGGCCAGGAACCCTGTCCTCTCAGTCTCTGCTCCCCGAAGGCTCATCAGCTCTCCGGCCTGGTTCCCCTGCCACTCTTCCCCTTCCACAAACTTTCCTCTTCTGGAAGCTTCGATGTTCTGAACCCCTTTCCCATCTCTCCACAGTCAAAAGAGGTGTTTCGACAATACCCGACATGGGTGCTGCTCGTGATGATCGCCCTTTTCCTCATCGTCACCCTCCCCATCCCCATGTACTTTCTGTACTGCCTCGCCGACGGCATTCCCTTCAAGCCCACGAGCTTGGACGGGCCCGTCAAAGAGGTTCCAAAGAAGCCAGTCCCGCAGGATAATGATCAACCCGTTAATCAATATGCCGTGTGACTTCCGTGACTTCCTAACCTCCTTCATGTGACCTGACCTCACCCCCTCCCTCAAAACAGGCGACTCAGTATCAACTAGCGACTGTTGATGTCCTCAGACCCAGAAACTCCTTTTATTCCCAAGGATAAGGGCATTATTTGGGAGGCTCTCGAGGCCTGGCTTTGCAGCCCCAGTTCAAAACCCCACTAGTTGCCACCGTCATTCCCCCCATCCCCTTCCTCAGGGTGTGTACATGCCCCTCACATGCACAGCGGGTGATGCCAACCAAACCTGGCCGGTGTGGAGCCGGGGGAGGGATGCTGTTGGCCAATAAATCAGTCCAGTCTCCAAGCACTGGGTGTGAGCCGATCTGTCTTCATTTTCTGTAAATGTCTCAGAGTTTCTATAAATGTCGAACTCTCAGGAGTCTTCCATTCTTTTTTTTAAAAATTAAAAAAAAAGATTTTAGGCCTGGCTGGTGTAGCTCAGTGGCTTGAGCGTGGGCTGGGAACCAAAAGGTCCCGGTACGATTCCCAGTCGGGGCACATGCCTGGGTTGCAGGCCAGGTCCCCAGTGAGGGCCATGTGAGAGGCAACCATACATTGCTCTTTCTCCCTCCCTTCTCCTCTCTCTAAAGAAAAGGAAAAAAATATTTATTTTTAGACAGAGGGGGAGAGAGGGAGAAAGGGAGAGAAACATCAATGTGTGGTTGCTCTCACGTGGCCCTCACTGGGGACCTGGCCTGCAACCCAGGCATGTGCCCTGACTGGGAATCAAACTGGGGACCCTTTGGTTTGCAGCCCGGGCTCAATCCATTGAGCTACACCAGCCAGGGCTATTTTTTTAATTAAAAAATTTTTTTATAAAGAGAGGAAGAGAAACATCAATGTGTGAGAGAAACATCCACGGCTTGCTTCTTGGCTCACAACACAGCCATGTGCCCTGACTGGGAATCGAACCAGTGATCCTTTGGTTCTCAGGTGGGCACTCAATCCTCTCAGCCACACCAGCGGTGGTTGGGTTCCCTTTAAATGCTCAAGAGGTCCCATTGCTTAGCTCCCCCAGGGAGACATCGTCTGCACAAGTTTGAAAGGAACAAAGGAAGAAAGGAACTTTGTCACTTCCATTGACAAAGGAAGAGAAAGACTTCTCCAACCCTTTCCAAGGGTGGGGCTGGTGAACGGGAAGAGCCGAGATCCCCGACCGCAGCAGTTTCCGGCTCCTCCAGCTCGAGGGTGGCAGCGCTGGAGGCATTGTGAACCTCCTGCTCCTCATCAGCCATTGGCTCGGGTACCGTGTGGCCCCGCCCCTCACGCTCCCCCGCCCCGCCCCCCCAACAAACGATCTGCCCCTTGAAGACCCGCGCTATTGGGTCAGGTAAGACTGGAATGGGAGACAGATGAGGGAGGAGGCAGTCATCTTCTCGCGATCACATAGCCTGAGTTTTCGAGCTCCTTCCTTTTGGGAGCCCAGGCGCTCATCCTCCGTCCTGTCCCCAACCTCCAGCCTCCGCTGTGGGAGCAGAACCTGGGGGAGAGGTACTGCGAAGTAGGGGCTAACCGGATAACCCGATGGGAGTGGGATGAAGACCTTGGTGCCTGCCCTCCTCCCGCCGTGGATTTCCCTTTCCTCAGGTCTTTCGTTGAAGGTCCTTCGGCACCCGACGGCGGGGTCGTTTCGATTGGGAAGCTCTCACTTTGCTGGAGGGGTGCTGATTACCGTGGAAGAGCGGTTTTTTTCACAGGTACGTCTCCGCAGAGCTGTGGGGGTCTTGTTGCCTGAAGTCCGGTTTCAGGGCGCCCTAGTGTGCGAGCCGGTTTTCCTGAGGACAGCTGTTAGGAATCTCTGGCCTTGGCAGCGTATCGTACACGCCTTCGCTTTTATTCCTCTAAAAGAGGCATAAGACACAGGCATTGCCATCCTCTGTTTTCATCAGGAGATGCGGAAGAAAGGGCTTCACACAGTGAGCGAGGGGCAGAGCCTGACGGAGATTCTCGTCTTGTGGCTTCTGGACCTTTTGTTCCAGAAATTGTCAAACACGTACAAAAGAATAGCGATGAATCTCTTTCTGTTCATCACCCATCTTCAACAATGACCAACTCGTGACCCATCTGGTTTCATCTCTCCTCACCCCACGGCCTGCCTCCTCATTATTTTGAAGCAAATCCTAAATTTATCATTTCACCTGTAGACATGCCAGTACCTATCTCTAAAGTATAAGAACCCTTAAAAACAAACAAACAAACAAACAAACAAACAAAAAAGTGCCCTGGCTGGTGTAGCTCAGTGGATTGAGCGCGGGCTGTGAGCCAAAATGTTGCTGGTTCAATGCCCAGTCAGGGCACATGCCTGGGTTTCGGGCCAGGTCCCCAGTAGGGGACGTGAGAGAGGCACCCACACGTTGATGTTTCTGCCCCTCACTTTTCTCTCTCCCTTCCCCTCTCTCCAAAAAGAAAAAGAAAAAAACTGACAAAACCTATGGCACCTAAAACAAGTAACAATAGTCCTAATGCCATCAAATATTCGGTTAGCGTTCAGATTTTCCTGTTTGTCTCATTTTTTTTTCTGGTACCTTTATCTTTTTTAAGCAGCTTGATTGAGCTAGGAGTCACCCACTTACAGAGTACACGTCCGTGGTTTTAGTAGATCACAGGCCTGTGCCGTCACCACCACAGTCAACTTTAGCCCATTTTCTTTATCCCAAAAAGGAACATCACACCCCGTGGCCATCACCCCCATGCCCCAGCCTCCAATCCCCGCCTTAGACACCACTAATCTACTTTGTGTTCTATCGATTTGCCTATTCTGGTAGTCCTTTTGTGTCTGGCGTCTTTCACTTGGCATCGCATTTCAAGTCTTCTTTTCTTCCTTTCTTTTCTTTTCTTGGTCCACCTAGCTAAAGGTTTGTCACTTTGTTGATCTTTTCCAAGAGCCAACTTTTGGTCCATTGATTTTTCTATATTCTTTTTCTATTCTGTGTGTCATTGATCTCAGCTCTGATCTTTAGTATTTTGTAAATATACTCCATTTTTGTCAATCACCCCTCAGTAAAGCTGGAAAAATATATACTTTTTAAAAACGATAAACTCTGTGTCTAATGATTTCATCATCTGGATTATTTTAGGGTTGACATCTATAGATCGTCTTTTCCCTCAGGAAATGGTCAGAATTTTTTAAAAGGGATGAGTTATTTTCGATTGTATCTTGGGAACTTTGAATATTGTGTTGTAAGACTCAGGATCCTGTTAATATCCTCAGGAGAGTGTTGAATTTTGTTTGCTTATTTGTTTTAGCAGGCAGTCACCCTGGGTAGGTTCGATGGCCAGTTTTCTTGCATCTTCTATGGGTGTTGTTTACCATGTTAGTTCAGTTTTAAAGCCTTTGCTATGTTATTTGGGCTAGCACGTGCCACCGGGGTCAGCCTGTGACTGGGACAGTGCTTTGTATCATTGCGCAGTTTGTCAAGGCCTCACTGCGCGTCTTGGCGTTTGCTCCATGCTTGCACAATTCAGAAGTGAGCCTGTGAGGTGAGAAGGGAAACTTGGTACAGTGACCCCTCACCTATCGCGGGAGTTACATTCCAGAGACCCCCGCGATAGGTAAAAATCTGCGAAGTAGCGGCGTTATATTTATTTTATTATTTATATATATTTCAAGGCTTTATAAGCCCTTCCCAAACTCCTATAAACCATTCCCACTCTCTTTTTTTTTTTAAGATTTTATTTATTTATTTTTAGAGAGAGGGGAAGGGAGGGAGAAAGACAAGGAGAGAAACAGCAATGTGTGGTTGCCTCTCACGTGGCCCTCACTGGGGGCCTGGCCTGCAACCCAGGCATGTGCCCCGACCGGGAATCGAACCGGGACCCTTTGGTTCCCAGCCCGCGCTCAATCCACTGAGCTATACCAGCCAGGGCCATTCCCACTCTCTTATTAACCTTTCCCACACTCTTAGAAACACTTCATATGCTCTTAAGCACTTTATACACTCTTAAACCTACGTAATTTTAATCCTGCGATATAGCGAAAAACTCTGCGATACAGAATTAGATAAATTGTTTTTAAAAATCCTGCGATATAGTAAAGCCGCAATAAGTGAACCGCGATACAGCGAGGGACGACTGTGTGTTTCCACCGTGCTCGGGCTGCACGGGAACTCCGTGTCCTGGAGCTCCGGAAACGGGGCTCCCTGCTGGGGTTCCTGCCCTAGTGCGCGCTGTACACGCCATGATTTGGCTCTCCTCGGACCAAGAGAGAAAGGGAGGAGAAAGCATGTGAAACTTGTCTCCCCATTATAGATTATTATTCAACTTTTCACTTAAATCCACAGTCTGACCACTAAGGTTTACTTTTCAAAGTCCGCAGATAGTTGCTTTTGGTATTCCGTCCCGGTTTTAGCTGTGGTCAGCGGGAGATACTGGCCGTGTGTTGTTGGCTTACCTCATCCTGGCCAGCAACCGAGGACTAGTGGCAGTCTCTTCATTGTTTCTGGCACTTTACTCTTCTACCTCAGTGGTAAACTCTTGTTAGCTTCATGAGAAATTACGGTGAGATTTGGAGTGGAACGGCATTGACCCAATCAGTTTGGGGGAGGCATTCCATCTTTACAGTATTAACTATTTATATCCACGACCATGGGATATTTTTGCATGATTTAGGTCTGTGTTAATGTTGTTTAGGTTCACTTCTTGATGCCATATAGTTTTTGTTGCTATGGCTGGTGCTATCTTTCTTTTTTGAAAACTCCACTTTCTACCCTGGCTGGTGTGGCTCAGTGGATTGAGCGTGGGCCTGCAAACCAAAAGGTCGCTGGTTTGATTCCCAGTCAGGGCACATGCCTTGGTTGCAGGCCAGGTCCCCAATTGGGGGTGTGCAAGGGGCAACCGCACCTTGATGTTTCTCTCCCTCTCTTTCTCCTTCCTTTCCCCCTCTCTAAAAAATAAATAAAAATAAAATCTTTAAAAAAAATTTCACTTTCTGCCCTGGCTGGTGTGGTTCCGGGGATTGAGTGCTGCCTGTGAACCAAAGGGTCCCTGGGTCCACGCAGGCCAGGTCTCCAGTAGGTAGTGCGCAAGAGGCAACCACACAATGAGATTTCCCTCTCTCCCTTCCCTCCTCTAAAAATAAATAAATAGACTTCCAGCCAAGATGGAGGCATAGGTAGACACATGCAACTAAAAGAAGGACAACAACAAATTTAAAAACAAAAAACAACCAGAACTGCCAGAAAATCGAACTGTATGGAAGCCTGAAAACCAAGGAGTTAAAGAAGAAACATTCATCCAGACTGGTAGGAGGGGTGGAGATGGGCAGCCGGGGTGGAGAGGACTCGTGGCAAGGCAGCAGCCGGCAGACCAAGCGGTCCCACATTCGCGTGCAGATACACCAGGAAGAACAACTAGGGAGTGAAACAGATCTCTCAACCTAGGGTTCCAGCACTGGGAAATAAAGTCTCAAACCTCTGACTGAAAAAAACCTGTAGGGGTTTTGGGGGGTGGGAGAAACTCCCAGACTCACATGAGAGTTCGTTGGAGAGACCCACAGGGTCCTAGAACATACATAAAATCACCTACCTGGGAATCAGCACCAGAAGGGCCCAATTTGTTTGTGGGTAGCAGAGGAAGTGACTGAAAGCCCATGGAGACCCCAGCAAGTGGCACTGTTCCCTCTCTGACCCCTCACCCACGTAAAGCGTCACAACACAGCAGCGTCTTGGTTGCCCCGCCCTGGTGAATACCTAAGGCTCCTCCCCTTGGGACGTAACAGGCCCTGTGAGACCAAAAAAAAAAAGGCCCAAATGAAAGAAATCAAAGCTCTAGAAAAAATACAACTAAGCGACAAAGAAATAGCCAATCTATCAGATGCACAGTTCAAAACACTGGTAATCAGGATGCTCACAGAAATGGTTGAGTATGATCACAAAACAGAGGAAAGAGTGAAGGCTATGCAAAGAGAATTAAAGGAAAATGCCCAGGGAACCAACAGTGATGGGAAGGAAACCGGGACTCAAATCAATGGTTCAGAGGAGAAGGAAGAAATAAACATTCAATCAGAAAAAAATGAAGAAACAAGAATTCAAAAACATGAGGAGAGGCGGCCTGGCTGGTGTAGCTCAGTGGATTGAGCGCAGGCTGGGAACCAGAGGGTCCCAGTTCGATTCCCAGTCAGGGCACATGCTTGGGTTGCAGGCCAGGTCCCCAGTGAGGGCCATGTGAGAGGCAACCATACATTGCTGTTTCTCTCCCTCTCTGTCTCCCTCCCTTTCCCTCTCTCTAAAAAAATAAATAAATTTTAAAAAATCTTAAAAAACAAAACAAAAGAAAACATGAGGAGAGGCTTAGAAACCTCTGGAAGAACTTTAAACGTTCCAACATCTGAATCATAGAGATCAGAAGGAGAAGAAGAGCAAGAAATGAAAAACTTATTTGAACAAATAAGGAAGGAGAACTTCCCCAATCTGGCCAAGGAAATAGACTTCCAGGAAGTCCAGGAAGCTCAGAGAAGTTGGACCCAAGGAAGCACACACCAAGGCACATCATAATTACATTACCCAAAATTAAAGAGAAGGAGAGAATCTCTTAAAAGTGGCAAGAGAAAAGGAGACAGTTACCTACAAAGGAGTTCCCGTAAGACTGTCAGCTGATTTCTCCAAAAAAACCTTACAGACAGGAAGCGGCTGGAAAGAAGTATTCAAAATCATGAAAGGCGAAGAACTACATCCAAGATGACCGTACCCAGAAAAGCTATCATTTAGAATGGAAGGGCAGTAAAGTGCTTCCCAGATAAGGTCAAGTTCAAGGAGTTCATCATCACCCAGCTCTTATTATATGAAACATTTAAGGGACTTATCTAAGGAAAAGAAGATGATTAAAAACTATGAACAGTAAAATGATAACAAACTCACAACTATCAACAACCAAACCTAAAAAAACAAAACAAAACAAAATAAACAAACAACTAGAACAGAAACAAAATCACAGAAATGGAGATCACATGGAGGGTTATCAGTGCGGGGTGGGGGCGGGGAATGGGGGAAAAGGTGCAGGGAAGAAGAAGCATAAATAGGTACAAAATAGACAGGGTTAAGAATAGCAGAGGGAATGGCCCTGGCTGGAGTAGCTCAGTGGATTGAGTGCAGGCCTGCAAACCAAAGGGTCACCGGTTGGATTGCCAGTCAGGGCACATGCCTGGGTTGTGGACCCGGTCTCCAGTTGGGGGCGCGTGAGAGCAACCTACATTAAGTACGCACAGATCATAACTGGGGCTAGATACATTCGCACGACTCGAGCACACTGTCCTGGTTATGAAGTGGAAGCGCTCCTAAAGCGAGGAGCAGTCCTCCAGGAACCCCACCATCAGTCCATCCTGCGGCAGCCGATGTGGGGGACAAGGTGGCCGGAGCAGACTGGCCCTGGAGTCGTATGCATTGCTGCTGGTCGCTGTAGTCGCTGCCCCCCAGGAGCGCGGGTTGGCCCAGCATCCAGCAGCCGCCGGCCATGCTCAGCCACGTCGCCGCGGCTGAAATAGGGCTGCGGGTTGGAGGCTGCTGCACTTGCTTTCCGTGGCTGCCCTGGAGGCCGGGATCCCCCTAGTAGGTGATGGCTTCCCTACAGGACGGTGCGGGCTCCTGCTTGTTCAATTCTTATTTTTCTTGAGGCAGGCATATTCTCGGTCCCTTTTTCAGGGTGGAGGCTCCATGTTCTTATCCACAGAAGGATAAAAAAAGGTGGGGGAGGGCTCAGGAAAATTATTCTTGTCTTTCCCCAGTGCATACAGCTGAAGTCTGAAGTTCTTGGTGTCCGAGGGGTCGACAATGAGCTGGAACGTGCTCAGGCCATGGACTGCTCAGGGGACCGCGAAGGCCTCCGAGGAGACTTTCCAGATGTCTACATCCTCCGATTCCAAACCCTCCATGGCTACTTTCTCAGCTCCCCGGATCCCGAAATCAGAGTTGTTGCCTGCGAAGGGATGGAAAGGGAAGGGACAGATGTTTGAGAGTCACTCAACCATTTGGTCTCACAATGATTTTCTCAAAGCACTGGAGGCCAGAGGTGGGGATGAGTCGGGGGACGCCGTGGCCACCGACCGACCACACTGGGACAATAAAATCGAGTACCTCTTGGCCCAGGTGGGCTTCTCTGTGGGGCTGATCTCCATCTGCCGCTTTCCTTATCTGTGTTTTCGATATGGAGCTGGTGAGTGTGGGGACCAGGGACCTCGGACCCAGGAAGAGGCGAGGTCTCTGAGGTTTGGAGGGGCTGAGGAGTTGGGATCCCGAAGGGGGGCGGTGGCAGAGGCCAAGCGCATGCGCTGTAGCACATTGGGAGCGTGGAAGCTGGTTATTCAAAGACTTGGCCACGTCAGGATGGTGGGGCAGGGGCCTGGGGCTGGAGTGGGAGTAGAAACTAGGTATCTGGGTGTTCTAGGAATGGGGGGGCCAAGGGACTGGACGCCTGGGATGGTGAAGGTTGTGGAAAGAGTGGAAGCCTGATGCCTGTGGCCCTGAGGGGTGACACTGGTAGGGGACATGTTTTCCTGGACTCCTCCCAAAAATCCAGGCACTAAAAGACCACATGGTTCTCAGAGACGCTCCTTAAATCCCCCTGCACAGGGAGTTTTCTCCTCATCTACAGCCTTATGCTGTTCCTCGTCGAGATTCCTCTGGTCTTGCTGGAGATGGCAGCTGGTCAGAGGATGCACCAGGGAAGCATTGGCGTGTGGAAGGCCATCAGCCCCTGGATTGGTGGTGTGGGGTACACCAGCTTTGTGGTGAGGAGCCCTGGGCTGCCCACGCTTGCCCTTTGCACACACACCCCCACCACACCCATCCCAGCCCTTGTCCTGGAATGCGTTCCATGGGTCAAGTCCCCTTCAGTTCCCTTTGTCAAATCCCATCCTTCTGCTGGCCTGTCTTTCTTCCACCGCCTCCAGAACTCTCTGTGGTCCCTAGGTGTGCTTCATCATGGGCTCGTACTGTAGCGTGCATGTAGCTTGGAGTCTCTTCTATTTGGTTCAGTCTTTCCAGTCACCACTGCCTTGGGCATTGTGCCCCTTACTGAGGAACTCCAGTAGCTTTGGTGAGGAGAGAAGGAAGGGCAAGTGGGAGGGCTGAGAAGAGGATAGGGGAGTGAAGAGAGACTAGGGGTGGCGGGGGGAGAAGGGGGACACCTGGTCTTGCAGTTTCCTCCATGGCCAGTTCACCTCAGATCCTGCATGTGCACGGACACAGCCCGCCATCTACTTCTGGTACCAGCAAGTCTTGAAGGCCACAGATGAAATTGAGGTTGGCGGGCTGCCCGTCATGCATCTCAGTGTCTCTCTGCTTGTGACCTGGTTAGTTGTCTGCATCTCCATGATCAAAGGGCTCAAGTCCACCAGGAAGGTGAGCTGCCCTCTGACGTACTAATCTGCTAGACCCCCTAGACCCCAAATATTCTCCCAGCCTGATGCCCGTAGGTCTCCAACTTCTTACTTGTCCTAATCTGATCTCTGATTCCCATAGTTTTTTAAAAATATTTTATTTATTTTTTAGAGGTGTTGTAATATATTTTTTATTTTTAAAGATTTTATTTACTTTTAGAGAGAGAGGAGAAGGGAGGGAGAAAGAGAGGGAGAGAAACATCAGTGTGTGGTTGCCTCTCACACGCCCCCTACTGAGGACCTGGCCCGCCACCCAGGCACGTGCCCTGACTGGGAATTGAACTGGCAACCCTTTGATTTGCAGGCCAGCATTCAACCACTGAGCCACACTAGCCAGGGCCCCACAGTTTTTTTAAAAAACATTTATTTATAGAGAGAGGGGAAAGGAAAGAGAAAGAGAGGGAGAGAAACATTGATGTGTGAGAGATACATTGATTGGTTGCCTTTCGCACGCCCCTAACTGGGGACCTGGCCAGTAACTCAGGGAAGTGCCCTGACTGGAAATCGAACCACCGCCCTTTCAGTTCGCAGGCCAGCAGTCAGTCCACTGAGCCACACCAGCCAGGGCATGATTCCCCATAGTTTTGGCCCTTCTATCCCAGCTTTCGCCTTTGCCGAACTCTTCAAGGCACACTTCCTCCCCAGATGCTGTATGTCTCGGTACTCCTTCCCTATATCATCCTCTTCAGCGTTTTTATCCGGAGTCTCATGCTGAAAGGGGCAGAATATGGTCTCAAGAGGTTGTTCGTTGCCAAGGTGAGGTGCCTCTACCCTTTAATCTTCGTATCCCAATGCGGGTGTCAGGGATGATACAGCTAGCTGTCCGGTACAGGCTCTCCTAGCGCCTGCTTTCACTCCCTTCTTCTTGTCTTCCATTCCGCGCCCCTTCCCCGCACTCCACATCCCGGTCCGCACGGCCCGTCTTCCCCCCAGGTGCCAGCCCTGTACTCCGTGGACGTGTGGCGCCACACAGGGAACCAGCTCTTCCTGTCCGTGTGCTCCGGCTTGGGCGGCTTCACCGCCATCAACTCCTACATGTCTCGGTCCAACAACTGCGTCCTGGATGCCTTCACTGTGACTCTGCTCAACATGTTTACCTCAGTGATGGCCACAGTGTTCGTGTTCGCCATAATGGGCCACTTGGCCATGCAGGCCAGCGAGCAGTGTTACCTGGTGTGAGTCCAGTCTTTCACGTGGCCATCGTCACAAACAGCAAAGCGTTAGGAGCAGCTCACAGACCTCCTGCCTAAGGCCCCCATCGCTCAGGGATGCTGGGTCCCTCAAGTGGGAGCATCCTAAACCTTAGAGACTCTTAAATCTCTATCTCTTTAAGAGCTGCCTTTCTAAACTAGGAAAACCCCAAACTTGGAGGTTTTCAAAGGTGTGTTGGCCCATGTGCCCCATTCTTAAACTAGAGACTGCTGTGGAAGAATTAGGGGATCCCTTCAGCTGAACCATTAGACCAAAAAAATGGGGGCCCACAGCTCCAGAGCCTCCATAGACTGTCCTCTCTTTTCTTCTCCTGTGGTATTCATTTCAAAAATACTTATCAGATATATATTTATGTAACATCTCCTATCTACCAGCCCCTGTGTGGAGTTGTGGAACAAAGCCAATGGTGAATCAGACCGTCTTCCTGCCTTCAGGAAAATCACAGTTCATCACAAACTAGATAATAACTGACCATAGGGATGATGAGGAGACAGAGAAAGGGGCTTCTGACTTCCTGGGGGCAGTCAGAGAAGGCTTCCTGGTGGAGGCAATTCAGAGCTGACCTTGTCTCCAGACAAATAATGGTCATATTCTTTCAAATATTTTCCATTCGTAGACTGATATATAAAAATAGATCATTTTTGTAAACAATTGGATCATGGTATACTACTTTCCGCAACTGGTTGATTTGGCCTTATAAACATAAATCTTTTTTTTTTTTAAGAGTTTATTTATTTTCAGAGAGAGTGAAAGGGAAGGAGAAAGAGAGAGACAAACATCAAATGTGTGGTTGCCTCTCACGCACCACCCACTGGGGACCTGGCCTGCAACCCAGGCGTGTGCCCTGACTGGGAATTGAACCAACGACCCTTTGGTTCGCACGCCAGCACTCAACCCACTGAGCCACACCAGCCAGGGCTAAACATAGATCTTGAACAGCTTTCCATGGCAGTAAATGGAGTTCAGAAAGCTGAGCGAGGATTTGTAGGGCTTTGCCATATGGAGAATAGGTGTGGGGGGAGAACTGGGGTAGAGTGAATGCGAGCAGAGTAGGGTGGGTCTGGGCAGAGACAAGGTCACGTACCAAAGACACTGAAACAAGAGGTGGCACAGCAAGTGGAAGGCTTACTAGTTGCATGTGGCTGGAGTGTCCGAGGCGAAGGCACTTGTGAGCTAAGAGATTGGAGAGGCCAGCAGGTCAGGAAAGCGGAGGAGCTTCAATATTAGCCTTCAGTTGTCTAGGAGGTGGCGAGGGTCCTGGGACCCTCAAATCTACTGCAGGGGAGACCGATCCAGGGGTCCATGAAGTCAGAAGTTCTCTGGCCTCACACAGACACCCCTGGGACGGTGGCCGTGGGTGTCTGGCCACGCACTGGGACTCTCGAGACCTCGGCTTCAGCAGAGCCTTTACTTTGAGCCAGATCAGAGACTGAGCTAGTGATTTCCCTTCTCGCCTAGAATAGAAGAGAGGAGAGGTTGTCTCAAAGGCCCAAATGGTTTCAAATGATTCTACCCTCATCCCCAGGAATGCCAAGCGAGTGATGAATCTTGTACCTACTGGGCTGCTGCCCCCTGAGCTCCGGCTCGCAGACAGCCTGCACCGTGATATGAGCTCCGGCTACCCCATGTGGCTTGGCAAGCTCCCGGAACAAGTCAGAAGGGAGCTTCTACCCTATTTGTACGATTGTGAATTATCTGAGCAATTGGAGAAGGTAGGTGGGGAGTGAGGGGTGGGGGGCTAGAGCTCCCTTCAGTCCCCCAGTGCACTAGAAACGCCAGCTCTCCTTATAGGTCTGCAGAATCCAGTAGGGCTATTCCCAGCAGCATCCTGGATGACCGAGACAAGGTTTACTGTCTCCTTTGGGAGAAGCCAATTGTACCTTCTGCGGCACCAAGCACTCGCGTTCATATAAGCCTGTTCAGCGCAACTCAGCGCAGTTGCTAGACCAGCAGCTGTTGCAGGAGGAAGCCCTTATGCCTCAAGGCCTGAGGAGCATAATAATGTCCACAAACAGCCCTGGCTGGTGTGGCTCAGTGGATTGAGCACCAGCCTAAGAACCAAGGGGTTGCCAGATCGATTCCCAGTCAGGGCACATGCCTGGGTTGCAGGCCAGGTCCCCAGTAGGGGGCGTATGAGAGGCAACCACACATTAATGTTTCTCTCCCTCTCTAAAAATAAGTAAAATCTGTATTTTAAAAAAATGTCCATGAACAACGCTACAGATAGTCTCCTAGCAGGGGACAGGAGTGGAGCGAGGACCCTGTAGATGGAGCTCTGAGCCCTCCCCATGCCTCTCTTCCCTCCCAGGTGATGAAGGGTTCAAGTATGGCCATCGTGGCATTTACTGTCATCGCTTCTGTGTTTTCTGAATCCCCCTTGTGGGCTGTCATCATCTTCGTGCTTCTGGTGACCATGGGGCTGAGCACCATGATAGGGTTCCTGCTGGCCATCATCACCCCTCTCCAGGACACGTTCTCTTCCCTTAGGAAGCATCAGGAGCTGCTCACAGGTACCCTGACCTGGGACCCTGCTCCCACCGATGGCCACCGTTGAGCTTAGCGAACCCCAGGGGACTCGCACGGCCCAGCGTGCATTCTGAGTCTGATCTGTTCCCCCAGTGGGCGTTTGTGCGCTCATGTTCCTGGTCAGCCTCGTTTTCGCCAGGCCCTCGGGCAGCTACTATGTGAACCTGCTGGAAAATTACTGGGCACCTCTGTCCATCATCTGCATCCTCTTCTTGGAGAACGTGGCCGTAGCCTGGATCTATGGGGCCAGGAGGTGATGTCCCCAGCCTGGAATCTCCCTCCAGGCACCCTCACAGCTGAGGTCCCTAGGGAGCGCTGTCCCCTCCTGCCCTCTCCAGCAGCTCTCTGCTCCCAGGGCCACGGCCAGCTCCCAGGAGGGCGGGAAGGAGAAAGGCACAGGCTGGCTTCCGGAAGCAATTGATGTAAAACAACAAAGTAGTGAATATCGCCTGTTTCAAGTCCTAGGGGCTCCACAGGCCTACTTAAAAAACAAACAAACAATGTTTTTAAAGATTTTATGTATTTATTTTTACGATTTTGTGTTGAGCCGCGTTCCTAGCCATCCTGGGAGGCCGGTTGGACACCCTCTGGACCCTAAGAACTGTAGAGCCTCCCATGCGCCAAGCAGGCCTCTCCCGGGCTGGGTCTGGACTGACCCCGCCCCCAGGGCCGGGCAAGGCCCCGCCTCCGAAGCCTTACAACCCTTCTGCCCAGGTTCCTCGCAGACCTGATCATCCTGCTGGGGCGCCCCATCTTCCCCATCTACCGGCGGCTGTGGGGCTTCGTGTCACCTCTTGTGCTGCTGTTCCTGTTGGCAAGTACCCTCGTGCAGCTGCATCTGACTCCCATCACCTACTCGGCCTGGAACTCCAGCACGGTGAGTCTCCCGGACCTCAGACCCCGCCCCCCCTCCGCCCTGCTCGGGGTGGGGACAGACGTCCCAACACACTTTTGCCTGTGGGATTCAACCATCTTCTTCCCTGGGGATTCGGTGACCTAGTCGCTTGCCTTGGGTCCTCTCCTGTCTGCCTCTTCTGCGTCTCACCTCAGACAACCCAGACCCTCTCACCCTTCCTTCCCTTTCTCCACAGTCCAGTGAAATGACCCTGCATTACCCATCATGGGTCAAGGCCTTGCTCACAGCCCTCACTGCCGTTACCATCCTGCCCATCCCCGCCTACTTCTTGTACACGCTCTTAAACGAGTGTTTCCCGGTCTTCGGGAAACGCAGCAGCTCCAGGGTCATCTTTACACTTGAAGCAGAAGGGATGTCGCCAGACTTCCATCCCCGGCTTCATGTGGGGCAAAGCACAAAGAAGATGAATAAAATACGTAGCCAGAGAAAACCACTTTCTTCCGTGTGAGTAATCCCTCTTGGCTCATTCAGCATAACATCATTGGTTTTTCAAAGTGGAACTCCTGGCTGGCAAGTTAACATTAGAAGAGGTAAAGGCAGCTGCCCTGGCCGATGTGGCTCAGTGGATTGAGTGCTGGCCTGCGAGCCAAGGGGTCACTGGTTTGATTCCCAGTCAGGGCACAGGCCTGGGTTGCGGGCCAGGTCCCCAGTAGGGGGCATGTGAGAGGCAACCACACAGTGATGTTTCTTTCCCCCTTTCTCCTCTTCCCCTCTCTCTAAAACTGAATAAATAAAATCTTTTTTAAAAAGTCTACCATAGGGCTTAAAACTTGACAGAAACTCATGTGCTTTTCCTCAGATGGAGTTGGAACATGAATAGCGAGGAATGATGGGGAGAGTGGAAGCTGACTGCGGACACCGAGGACCCAAGAAGGACTTCATTTGGGGCAATGTGCCAATAAAATGAGACAAAACATACTATATTATAAGACACGTAAACTATATAATAAAATATATTTTAGCAGTCCTCTTTAATGGCACAGACGAGCTGACAAGGACTTAAGGGACATCTTTAAGAGACCACAAATGAAGCCTAAGCTTGAATTCTGAGAGATAAGCCAATGGTAAAGCTAGTAACTGCTTTGAGGCAATTGCCACTCTCTCTGATAACTTAGCGACTTTGGTTTTATTTATTTATTTATTTAGATTTCACTTATTTTATTTTTTAGAGGGGAAGGGAGAGAGAGAGAAAGAGGGAGAGAAATACCAATGTGTGGTTGCCTCTCACACGCCGCCCCACCCACCCCCCCTCACTGGGCACCTGGCCTGCAACCCAGGCATGTGCCCTAGACTGGGAATTGAACCAGCAACCCTTTGATTTGGAGGCCGGTGCTCAACCACTGAGCCACACCAGTCGGAACTAGAGTTTGCTTTTAAAGGTAGGGGAAGACAGAGCCTTGGGCCCATGAAAAAAAAAGGAAACCCACATACATAGAAAGTTGAAGCACTGTACCCTCTGTGAAAGAGGTAGGTCCTATCTCTGATGAGAGGGAAGTACTACCTTTTTAAAAAATTAAAAAAAATTTTTTTAAATTTATTCATTTTTAGACAGAGGGGAAAAGAATGAGAGGGAGAGAAACATCAATGTGTGGTTGCCTCTTGCACGCTCCCTACTGGGGACCCGGCCCACAACCCAGGCATGTGCCCTGACTGGGAATCGAACTGGCGGCCCTTTGGTTCCCAGCCCGCTCGCAATCCACTGAGCTACACCAGACAGGGCGGAAGTACTATCTTTTTTGAGAATTTGTAACCCCCAAACCATTTCTCACATTAAGACTGGTTCAAATTTGCACGGGTTCTGTAGTCTCAAACCCAAACTGAGATTAATATAAAAGCTGCTTGGTTGACAGGCCCTTGGCCCCAGAACCTACCAAAAATGAACACAAATAATCTCTGGGGTGAAACACAGTCTCCACCAGGCCTCATAGAATTCCCCAGAGAAACTTTCAATGAACATGAGGTCACCAAAAGAAGTCATGAAACACATAAGGAAACAAGGCGTCCTGAGGAAGGACTCACAGAACCAGCAAGGAGCAGCATCAGACCCATAAAGACCTAATACACCGGAATTATCAGGTACACAATATATAATACATGTGATTAACATAAAGGCAAAAAGAGGTGGTTGAAATTAAGAACAAGGAAGAAGATGAGGATATTTGAAATGGATCAGGATATCTGCAATGATCAGGATATTTTAAAAAGAACCAAAAAGAACTTTCAGAAATGAAAAAAAAAAATCCTTGAGATGAAAAACAGCAGTGGATGTGTTTAAAAAACCAATTAGAGACCTGGTTGGTGTGGCTCAGTGGATTGAGTGCGGTCTTCGAACCAAAGGGTCGCCGGTTCGATTCCCAGTCAGGACACGTGCCTGGGTGCGGGCCAGGTCCCCAGTAGGGGCCAGGTGAAAAGCAGCCACACAGTGATGTTTCTCTCCCTCTTTTTCTCCCTCCCTTCCCTCTGTCTAAAAATAAATAAAATCTTAAAAACAACAACAATTAGAAAACTGGGAAAGGAGAAAAACCTGAAGAAGTTACCCAGAATGTAGCAGAGAGAAACGACGGTATTAAAAATATGAGATTAAGGGGAAGACAGTGGGAGAAAGTCCAACACACACCTAATAGGAGTTCCAGAAAAAGATTACGGAAGGAAGAGAGGGAAAGCGCTGTGCAGAGAGGAAAATGTGAACATTTTCCAAAATACAGAGAAATAATTCCAATGGTTAATTTGTAAGTTGACTTAGAGTCAACTACAATTGAAAAATAAAATGATTTACATCTAAAAATTAAAATAAAAAAAAATGTAAAACAGCCCTGGCTATTTTATAAGAGCGTCAGCGCTGAAACAGGCCCCACGCGGGCTGCTGTCTCGGGCTCCCCGTTGCCTCAGCCCGCGAAGGGTGTGCACTGCCAGGTCTCCGAGCCTGACAGCGGCCCGCCGCTGGTGCCCGCCCTCCCCGCACAAGGCCAAACCTCCCCGGGAACCTAGGACTCCCAGAACCCTCCCAGAGTCAGCGGGGACAGACGATGCTCCCAGGAGTCAGGGGTGATGGGTGGGAAGGGGTGGCCAAAAGTGAACCGTGCCACTCCCCCGAGCACACTGCTCGTCCGGGCCCGGGCCGCCAGCCCGCTGCGCGTCCGGACCAAATGCAAAGAGGAGTGAATGAAGCAACACCGGGCAAGGCCCACGGCTGGGCCGGCGGTCTGCACGGGGCACCCGCGCATCTCCGGGCGAATTGTCTAAATCGTCATCCTGCTGCAGCGAAATAGTTAAACCGCTTGTGGTTCCCGAAGCCGTGGCTCCCGGGGCCCCTCGGCCCCCCTGGGCGCGCGCACAGCCCCCGCCCCGCGCCCGCCAGTGTCCGCAGGAGCGACGGGTCGTCTCTGGACTCGCGCGTCAGGGTGGCGGGTACGGGCGGCGGGGCAGCGGGGAGGGCCAGTAGTTCTGGCCTCAGCTCCCGACCTCCCCGGAGCCAGGCGTCCGTTCCTCCACCCAGCGCCCTCCGCCTCTGCACGCAGGCCTCCGGGCCTCCCCTCGCATGTCCCTTTCCACGAATTTCGGGGCCCAGACGCCCTGAGCCCGGGAGGGGAGGGACGGTTGGTAAACGCCAGAGGGTGGCAGACGTCCGCAGGCGCATCTGGCCCCGCAACCGCCTCCCCTCTCCTCCGCCTTCCTCCCTCCTCGCTGAAGTCCCGGGCAGGCCCGCCCTGGAGAGACACCGCCTTCCCTCCCAGCAGGTGACCCGGGCTGGGGCCGGGGCGCTGGCGCGCAGTGTGCGCGTCCTTCAGGGACTCCTGGGACTCTCCCCTCGGGATCAAAGAGTTCCCTAGCTAGCCTCCAAACCGCTGGTCGCTTCCTTGATCCTCCGAGAGCTGCCTGGCGGAGGGCCAGCCGAGCAGCGGACAGGAAGACAGGGGGACAGGCACAGGCCGCAGAGCCAGGCAGCGCCGGACCGGTGACAGAGGCCATTATCCCCGGCGGGTGCTCCCTGGGCTCACAGCCCCCGGGGGTGAAGGCAGAGGGAGCACAGGCCGCAGAGGAAACTGCGGGTGCAAGGCCGTGAGAGGGTGACAGGGGCGTGGCTGCGGCTGGAGGCGGCGTGACACGTGGGAGCAGGAGGCGGAAGCCAGGGCTCATCAGGCAGGGTCCTGGGTGCTAAACTAACCTGGGGGCTGGTTTCAGCAAATGATCCACTTGGCCAGGTCTATAGAAGGCCTCTGGAATAGGAAGTAGCTATTAACATATTTTAAAGAATATTAAGTAGCTATTAAGTGCTTTTTAAAATTTGTAACTACCTAGGAAAATACTCATGGTAGAACAGAAGTATATATACATATATATCTCCAATTTGTAATGCACCCACCTGTTCATAAAGTACATATTAATATATATTTATATACTACGTGTTTAACAATATTGGATAAGATATATTGAAGAATAATATTTGATTTGTAGGAAATACACATGCGTATGTTCATAGAGTATATTAACATGTTTATATTCCATATGTGATATATAACAATATCCAATACATAATATGTGGGTAATAATATCCAGTTTTAAGAAATACACATAGTTCTGCCCTGGCTGGTGTAGCTCAGTGGACTGAGCACGGGCTGCAAACCAAAGGGTCGCGGTTTCTATTCCCAGTCAGGGCACATGCCAGGGTGGCGGGCCAGGTCCCCAGGGGGTCCACATGAGAGGCAACCACACATCGATGTTTCTCCCCATCTCTTTCTCCCCCCCTTCCCTTCTGTCTGAAAAATAAATAAATAAAATCTTTTAAAAAAAGAGAGAGAGAAATACACGTAGTTCTGGCTGGTGTGGCTCAGCGGACTGGACATAGTCCTGTGAGCTGAGAGGTTGTTGTTTGGTCAGATGTTGAGCCAACCTTGCATTCCTGGGAAAACTCAAACTGTGCAATCCTCAAAGGACGTGGCCTCAGGCTTCCACCGCAACTTTGGGAAGACGGTGCTTTTAGGAAAGCTCTCATTTTCTCTCCTCCAGATCAAACCCTTTAGGTTTCACTAAATTCCAGATGATTGCTCTATTTTTTTTTTTTTTTGACAATGCTCTAAAGTATAAATCGTTCCACAACCTGACTGGTCAGCATTCATGCTATATCAGTTATTAAATATTTCTTTTAGATTTTATTTATTTATTTGTAGAGAGAGGGGAAGGGAGGGAGAAAGATAAGGAGAGAAACATCAATGTGTGGTTGCCTCTCACGCGCCCCCTACTGCGAACCTGGCCCGCAACCCAGGCATGTGCCCTGACTGGGATTCGAACTGGCAACGCTTTGCTTCGCGGTCTGGTGCTCCTTCCACTGAACCATGCCAGCCAGGGCAGTTATTAAATATTTTGAAATTCTTCTGTGTTTGGAAGATGAGAAAAAAACTGAGTCTCAGAGAGGTGAAAATATTTTCCCAAAGTCGATCTTTAGTGAGAAGGGCTAAGATTTAAACTCTGGCCCTCGTGGCTCAAAAATCTTCTTTCGCATGGAGTTTGGCAGGCAGGTATCTGAGACAGGCCCCTTAAAGTCTGCTCTTTTCAGTGACCCCAGGATTCCCGCAGGAGTTAGCGAACCTGTCGGAAGAAAGCCATGAGGCACTTTGAAGAAACAGAAGAGGGAGCGCCTCCAGATCCCCACAGCTCCAGATCCCCATCCTTGAGGCTCACAACCAAGGAAATCCTGGCCTCTAAGGCCCAAAGCTCCTTTGCTCAGACTAAAAACACGGAGAGTCTCTTGATCCAGCTGTCCTTCTCCATCGGGCTGGGCAGCCTGTGGCGTTTCCCTTACCTGTGTCATCAGAACGGAGGAGGTAAGGCCCGGGACCGGCTCCTGAGGTTAAGGAAGGAGTTTGAAGGATGCACGTCTAGAGGCCTGGATCCTGGGGGAGGAACGCCGGGAGGGCAGCCGGACTCCTAGGGATGAAGAGGAGGGCTGCCGGGACTCTGGGCTGCCTGAGCAGGGCTCCTGGCTCCCTTCCTCAGGCGACTTTATCCTGATGTACTTCTTCATGCTCCTCTTGTTCGGGATCCCCCTCTTGTACATGGAGATGATTGTGGGACAATGGCTGCGCGTGGACAACATCCAGCTGTGGAAGCAGCTCGTCCCCTGGATGGGCGGCATAGGCTACTCCAACACAATGGTGAATGAGGGGCCCTGGCCAAGAGCCATCCCGGCTCCCCCTGGCGGTCTCCAAGTCCCCTGTCTGCACCCCGCTCACCCCTCCAGCCCACGCTGTCCGCCCGCAGGTGTGCGTCTTCCTAAGCCTGTATCACAGCATCATCATCAGCTGGAGCTTCGCCTACCTGAACCACTCCTTCCATCATCCCCTGCCCTGGACCGAGTGCCCTCGGATGACCAACGGAAGCGTCGCCCGTGAGGAGAGGGAGCGAGAGGGCTGGGCCCAGGGAGGCGGGGGCGCCAAGGAGCGAGAGGCAGGGAGGGAGAGCCGAGGAAGCGGGGAGCAGGGCCGGGCTCCAGGCCAGGCGGTGCTTAAGCGCCTGCGTGCCCACAGGCCTCTCCTGCCTCACTACTGTGTCCCACCAGTACTTCTGGTACCACATCACCCTGAACACCTCCAGGAACATGGAGGATGGGGTCAAGACCCTTGTCCCAAATCTTACCCTGGACATCCTCGCAGTCTGGCTGCTCCTCTTCATTTTCATGAGCACAGGGCAAAAGTTCTCATTGCCGGTAAGCCACGTCCGGACCTCACCGCCCCCCTTACCTTTGCACGTCCTGATCGCCTGGGGGGATCCCTGTCCCTGCGCCGCCCAACTCCTTCCCAATGACTCTCTTCTCCGACCCCCATGACCCTGCCACGCACCCAGAGGACGTACCCCCCCACCAGCCTCTCCATCGGGGGTCCTGAGGAAGACGATGGTCTCCCTGCAGGCAGCTGTGTCAGCCACTCCTCTCACAGAGACCTGCTCGGCTCCCGCCCACTGCAGGAAGGGGTGCTCCCTCGTCACCGCCGCCCACCCCCATGCCACCACACGCGGAGACCTGCACACACGCAGCCTCATGCCCAGCCTTACCCCTCCCACCTTCCTGCATTTGCCCAGGGCCCATGAATCCCCAGAGGAGCCAATGGGTACCCATTCCTGTCAGAGTTTCCTACGAAGAGTATTTCATTCCAATCCATACTTCCAACTCGTCCTCTTGGCACCCGGGACATTGAGGTCAGGGTGGTCATTAGACCCCTTGGGGTAACTCGACCAGCATCTTCTGGCCCCTGCATCTATGCAGGCAGTCAGCGTCCACCCCACGCATCCCTGGAGGCTCAACACACTGCCTCTTCCAGCCTCCAAAATAAGCCACTCTCCTTAAGGCAGATTTTACTAAAGGCTCAGTAGGGGCACACCAGGGGAGGGGGCGCAAGAGGGGCTTCCGTTGCTTATCCCAGAGCAAAAAAAAAAAAAAAATTTAAACATTCCCATTAGCCATGTCACTTTCTCCCAAAGCCTCTCCCCAGCTTTGTCTCCTCCCCCTTCACCTATGAAGTCATTCCCTGCAGCCTTTGCACCCCGCACCCACCCAGCTCCTCTCCCCGTGGCAGTTCAGAGGCCATACAACCCAGATCCATGATGAATAATGTCCCACTGCACCACCATTTAAACGCCATCTGTATTTGTGGTCTCTGTCATCCCTCAACAGCTTATTGGTGGATGGCCCCCACCCCCACCCCACCCCACCCCCTCGCCAAATAACGTTGTTGTCTCCCTAGAATGATCCTCCCAGAGCTCCCTCGTGTTGTGCCTGGGCCACCTTGACACGGCTCACCTGCCCCTCTCCACTCCTGCTCACCTGTTGTGTCCTGCTGATGCCTGCCCCTGTCCTCCCCACGGCTCCTGACTTCTGGTTTCTGTCCCCACCCACCTGGCCAGACCCTGATTTTCTCGGTATTCCTTCCCTACGTCGTCCTCCTCTGCCTCCTGACGCGAGGTCTGTTCTTGGAAGGCGCCGCCACCAGCCTCCGACGTATGGTGAAAACAGACGTGAGGCTGGGGACTCCACCCTCTTGCCCTCCCCTGGCTCCCCAGAAATTCTCGGGATGTCCTTCCCCTACATCTCCTTTCCTTCTGCCCCAGCCCGCCCCTCCCGCCTCACTGGTGGTCCCACCTCCTCCCACAGCTCTCTGCCTGGGCCTCGCTGGACACGTGGTGTCAGGCTGGAGGCCACGTGCTTTATTCCCTGGGCCTGGGCATGGGCACCGTCATCAACATCTTCAGCAAGGCCGGAGGCAGAAATTATATCCAGATGGCCTGCTTGGTGGTCCTGGTCAACCTGGTGACCTCGTTGCTGACCACATCCATCATCTTTATCGTGCTGGGCTTCTGGACCTCCAACAGCGGCCAAGCCTGCGTTGAGCAGTGAGTAAGCACAGCTTCGCCCGTCCACGAAGAGGTCCCCCTCTCTGTGCCTTAGTGACCCCGAGGCTCGTGGGCTGTGAAACGCAAACCTCTCCAATACTGATGAGGATGAGGAGGATGATAACAACTCGTTTATATTAACAACTCAGAACACAGCCAAAAAAAGGAATGTTCTGGTAGCTACCCCTTTTTTTTTTTTACCCTTGGTAGCTACCCCTTTAGAGAGAAGAAAGTAGTCTCAGAGACATGACTGTCCAAAGACTTCCAGAAATTGCAAAGGGTGTAAAAAAGATTTCAAAGTCAATTACTTCCCTCACGGCGGAGACCGTTACAGCTCTCTGAGCCCCAGAGTGGCCAGCGGCCAAGTCTGGGTCCCCAGAATGCCCCGGGCAGCCTCGGAAGACACTACGTTTTGAGTCTCTCTCCGAGAACGGATCTCCTGGGCCTGGGGTGCATTCAGGCATTGGGATTTTTAAAGCTCCAAGGTGGAATTGTTCTTTCTGGGTAGGATGTTGAAGGATGCAAAAGTGCATGCTTCCCTAGTAGCAGCAATTTTAACTGTGGATAAAAGAAAAATCATATTTTCTTACAAAGTCATCAAAGAGCAAGGGCACCAAGAAGCCTTAATGAAATAAATCCTAGAGAGTAAGGAGCCCATCAATGGTGAGCAAAGAGCTATGCACATCTCGGGGTAAGTGCTTCTTCTGGGGCCACGTGAGCGGGGGAGCAGGCCCATCCTAGGCAGACTTTGCACAGGTCAGAAGAAACCAGCCAAATATTTAATGTTGGCACAGGCTGCCGACAGCGATCGGAATCTCAAAGAGCCCCCACCACGCAGATAAACTGCTCGACCCAACCAATTTCCTTACTCTCTTTCCAGGAATTTTGCTGAAGTGGCAGGAGGAGACAGGGATAGCGAGCAGAGGAAGTGGGCACAGTCTTGCGGTGCTCAGGTTTATGGCCCCACTGCAGTTGTATACGAAGATAAAGCCCAAACAGCCCTGGCTGGTGTGGCTCAGTGGACTGAGCGCCAGACTGAGAAGCAAAGGGTCGCTGGCTCGATTCCCCTCTCTCTAAAAATAAATAAATAAAATCTTAAAAAAAAAAAAAGATAGAGCCCAAACAGCTAAAGCTACAATCTAACCCACTCTGACTCAGATAATGACAACATCAAAGATATTATTCCCTGCTGGGGTTGCAGAAAGTTGGGGGCATGGCTCCAAGGGCAAAATTAGCTCCTCCCAGGTCTATCGGGAGGCAGAGAAAAAACTCAACCAAATAATACTGTCACCCAGCCCCAGCTCAGCTCAACTCAACTAGAAAAAATCTTAATAATTAGCACTTATGCAAGCTGCCTGTTGAAATAAAAGGCTTAAACCTGTTGAAACAAAACAAAAATAAAACAATTAATATGCCTTTCTCCATTGTTCCTCTATATAAATGTCCAGCATAAAATTAAAAGTCTCAAGACATTCCAAAACTCAGGAAAACATAATCCATGGCTGAGAGAAAAAAGACCCAAAGATCATCCAGATATTAGAATTAGCAGACAAGCCCCAGTGGCTGTGGCTCAGTGGATTGAGCACCTGCCTGTGAACCAAAGGGTCGCTGGTTCAATTTCCAGTCAGGGCACATGCCTGGGTTGTGGGCCAGGTCCCCAACAGGGGGCACATGAGAGGCAACCACACACTGATGTTTCTCTCTCTCTCTCTTTCTCCCCTCCTTCCTCATCTCTAAAAATAAAATCTAAAAGAAAAAAAAATGTTCATAATGATAAAAGGGTCAATTCAGCAGGAAGACTGAATTATCTAAATGTTTTTGTACCTCATAACAGAATTTCAAAATAAAGAAAAAAAAATTCAGAGCTAAAGCAAGAAACAGGTAAATCCATAATCACAGATATCCATAATCATAGTTGGAAATGTCAACAATTCCCTCTCAGTAGCTGATAGAAAAGAAAGAAACTACAAATTTAAAATATCAGGAATAAAAAGGAGACCATCACTATAGATCCTGTAGACATTAAATGGGTAATAATTAAGTATTAGGATCAAATTTATACCAACAAATTCAATAACTTAAAGGAAATGGACCAGTTTCTCGAGAGGAACACATACCTGGCGCTTAGGTGGAATCCCCAGGTGGCTCACCTCATGTCCATGGGACTCATTTCCGGTGCTGGACCAGTTGCCGTTGTTAATCAGATGCGCTCATCTTGGGCAATGCGGTTTCCTTTCCAGCCCTCAGTTTCCCTGGTTTGTCCATAGCAGAAGGGCCAGCCTGGTCTCCATCACCTTTCCTCTCCTCTCCTCCCCCTTCAGGAGTGTCATAAAGCTGATGAATCTGATAAACAAGGGGATCCTGCCTCAGGATGTCACCCCCCCCAAACACATCATGCTTCTGCCCCCACTGAACTACCTAAACTGGATTGAAAACCTCCCCGAACACCTCCAGAACCAGGTCATCCACTTCTCCCCATCCTGCAGCATCAAGGCCGTGGAGGAAAAGGTGTGTTTGTGGGGGCGGGAAAGGGCTTCCCATAGGCCCCAGAAGACACTGGGAAGTGCATTTCTCAGGAGCTTCCTGCCCCCCCCCCCCCCCCCCCGCCCCAGGCATCTTCTGAGGCAGGTAACAGTTATAATCACATCACCACCACTGTGTGTGTACCAGGGCCTCTGCTAAGTTGTCACTCTACTTGTATTCTCACACCAACCCTAGGACTCCCACTTGTTATAGGAGGAAACTGAAGCCCCAAGAGGTGAAGCTCACACAGCATGTGAAACCAACAAGGGCAAACACGCAGTGCCCCGCCACTCGCCCTCCACCTGTGCCTCTGGCCTCTGCCCTAGACAGACATTGCTAATCGATCACGGCACAATCCCCCCGCCCCGCCCCCATCAGGATGGGCCAGTGCCTCAGAGCCCTTCTCCCCCACAGTTCATGCAGGGCCCTGGCCTGGTATTTGCAGCCTTCTCCCAAGCCATCTCGCTGCTCCCCAGTGCCTCCTTCTGGGCCATCCTCTTCTTCTTTGTGCTGATCATTATGGGACTGAGCACCTTGATGAAAATCTTGGAAGGCATTGTCTTTCCCCTCCAGAACTACATCTTCAGGCAGCGACGCGTGCTGCTCTCAGGTACTGTGCATCCTCACTGCGGTGAAAGCCCCGCCCTCCCCGCTGCCCTCCCCACACCAGGCCGCCCCCATCTTCGGGGCTCGCTGGGGCCCCTGACCGAGCCCTACGCACTGACCTCAGTGTGGCCAAACCTGCCTCTGCCTTAGTGAGCATCTGCTTCGGAGGTTTCCTGGGCAGCCTCATCTTCACCAGTCACTCGGGCAGCTACCTCGTGTCCTTGTTTGATGAGCACCTGGTCCCGCTGACCCTTGTCATCATTGTGGCCTTCCAGAACGTGACTCTGGCCTGGGTCTATGGAGCTAACAGGTGATGTCCAAGCCCCGGGGTCTTCCCAGCCAGGGACCCCATCCCAGGTCTCCAAGGAGAGTTGGAGGACAATCTGAGAGCCCGGGGGGAGGGTGGGTCCTGAGGGAACAGCAGTCAGGATTTAGGGGACTCGGGTTCCCCTGCTGCTGACCACATGGGCTAGTCTGGAGGCAGGGGGCTGGAGCAGTGCATGCCCTCTGGATTGGGGGATCCTCACGGGGACAAAAGCTGCAGGGCCCGGCCTCAGGCAGGGCCTGGCAGGACTCAGCGTCCAGTCCCCTGAGTGGAGGAGACCTTGCGAGAGAAGCAGAGGGCTGGTGGGCCCGTCCTCCCGGGGGCTCCATCCCGAATGTCTGTGCCCAATGCCCCTGCCTCAGGATCAGGGAAGAAATGTACGGTGATCTGGGCCACTTGATGTGGTCCTTCTTCATCGTCCTGTGGCGCTTTGTGACCCTGCTCGGGCTGCTGTCCCTCCTCACCCTGCGTCTCATAAGCCTCTACCGGAGCACCCCTCCCCACTACATTGCCTGGAACAGCAGCCTGGTGAGGCTCCCCCCCCAACTCCAGGGACCCTCGGGTCAGGTCTCCCACCCCACAGGACCCTAGATCTGTGCTCCCACGACCCCCAGGGACCACCTAGCCAGCTTCCCAGCCCCTGGGGAATCTGATCCTCCACATTACATGGACTAAAACTCCACCCACACCTCTTCCCTGCCCCCTGCCCCACACCCCATCTGCCTCTAGAGCCAAGAAGTCGAACAACCCTACCTGCCAAGCACCCTGGGCTGGGTCACTGTCCTCAGCATCCTCACCTGTCTGCCAATCCCTATGCACCCACTTCGGCAGTGGTGGTACTTGCAGGACCATGTAGTCAAAGATCCCCTTGAAAAGATGCTGTCTAAAAAGCTAAACTTGGCGACCACTGGGCCCTCACAGTGGCCTAAGCGTCACGCAGAGAAGTCCAGCTTCAAGTTCCAGGACACAAAGTGCGAGAAATCAGAGCTGCCCTTGGCCAGGGCGTCGAAACTGGACTCCCTGTGGCAGTTCAATCTGCCCTGGAGCCGGCACAACAAGAGCTCCTCCGTGTTCAGCCTGCCTCTCTTCTCCTCCCTGACGTCTGTCTTCCCCGTGGCGGGTGTCAGCCTGCCCCCTTCGAGGCAACTGAGCCCAAGCTCCGTCCTATTCAACAGTGACAGAAGCGGGGACACCAAGGAAGAAAGTGGGGGCAAGGAGTCTCTTCAGTAACTGGTGACCCTGCCCATTTTTCCAAGGAGCAAATCTGTCCCATAACTGGCAGCCTTGGTGCCCATCTGGCTTCGGGGAATCCTCGGTCCTGCCAGAGAGGAAGGGGAGAGGCGCTTGGAAAACTTACCTAGCCACCGGTGGCGTCACTCATTTGGCCTTGGGAGGAAATGGAATAGCCTGTCACTCGTTTGCTCTGGGAAGGAAATGAAATAGTACCGATTCTGCTAAGTGGAACACCCTGCTCTGAGATTGGAGAAGAATCAACGGAAGCAGGTTCAACTGGACGGCTGGCGCGTCTGGACCTGGTGGCCCCCTCCTTCCTGTGAAGTGGGGGCCCCACTTTGGCCTGATGGGATGGGCTTCCCTGCCTTTTCCAAGAGCTAACGTCCCAGTTGTCATGGAGAGAAAAGGTTCTCTCCAGCCCGCACCTCCCCTGCCAAACTGGATCGATGGGTGGCAAACTCCTGCGGGGCTGCCCTCGCAGCACGGGGCCGCGCCGCCAGGCTGTGGGTCAATAAATCAGCCCGCTGGAGCTAGTATGCCTTCCGGGAGCCGCTACCAGCGCCCGCCCCACCCCCGCCCCCCAAACACACCCTTTGGTGAACTGCGTGTCCTATCTGGTGACTCCAATCCCCCTCTGCCGTCGGGACACGGATACTGAGTCTCTAGGCCCTTCTTTGTCCTGGAGTTGAGCCCAGCCGCGGGGCACCTTTGCAGCAACCAACGTTGCTCAAACCAGAACCCATGTGATCCCCTAAATCTGAGTTGGTAACTGGGCAGTCATACTAAATGTGTCCCTAACGGCCATGTCACTACTACGACCAGGAGGGTGGCGTGCCTAGAACAGCACGGGGCACGCAGGGCCTCTCCTCGCTGGCTGCGAGGCTTTGCTCCTATTTGGCGTGGAGTCTCACCCACTTGGGCCTGGGAGGTGGGTCACCTCCTAAGGGCTCGGGACGAAGAAGTCTTGGAGAACTTGGAGCTGATGAGAGCTGCCGATAACACCAGCTGGGCTCCTCCAGGGTCAAATGGAGTTAAAGTAGCTCAGGCAGTGGAGGCACCTTCTAGAAATCCCTTCCCCTTAGTGGCTTCCTGGGCAAAAACTCTTCTCCCCCATGCCCCACCCCCGTAGGTCATGACCTTGACCCCTGATGCCCACCCCACCCCCGTAGTTCCCAGTCACCTCCCAAATCTCGTCCCCCCCACCCCATCTACTCACCTCGGAGGTGACTAAACGTTCTTTATCACACTCTCTTTCAGGGACATTTTGAGACAATGTCCCTAACACCTGTAGATTTATGTGTGAGCTACTGCTGCCGTACATAATATCAGTGAAGCTTAATTTGTTTTGCTTCTTGGGGTTTAAAACATTGACATTTTTACAGCAGAAATGCTGATTTTTTTCCTTCTTGCATCCCCCACGTAATGATTTCTACAACTCTATTTGGAGAACGCCATAAAGGCCAGAGGCAGAAGCTTCCAGACCCTTCCTGCCCCTCAGACACCTTCCTGGCCTCTTGCCTTCTGCCTTGCTGTCCAGGGACCCTGGGTCTGGGATGATCCGGCTCCAGAAATGAGCTGGGTGGGGTGATCCCGGCCCCCGCTTACACCATGGCCCCCCACCTCTGCCTCTCTTCCCTTGTCAGAGCCGTGTGGACCAGCATTGCTGTGTCTGCTGAGGTTGAGAGGAAAGCCTCAAAGCTGATGCATCCTCAGTCACGGAGAGATGGAGCTCTCAGGTCATTTTTCTGTGAGGGTGGGGTGAGAAGTCCTGGCACCTGGCACAGAGGACACTGTCCCAGGTGCCATGACAAGCCCCCTGTGCCCTTGATAATACTTAGACAAAGCAACAGAGGGGCCCTTCTCCTTTCCTGGATATTGTGGGAGGCTCAGGGAAGAGAGAGAGCAGCCCTGAGGTCAAACAACCAGTCAGTGACTGAGGTGGGAAAAGGATGGACGTCCTCCATCTCCTAGCCTGGGATCCTTTCATGTTATGCTCCTCCACCGGTGCACCTAGGGAGCTGCAGGTGTGTGACCTGCATGCCCCAATCTGAGATGCTCCCACAGCTCGGTGGGGGAAACGAGGACGTGGGAGGTGACCTCAGTGTGTGGGAAGCTTGGTCATTTAGGGAATGTGGGCCCCCCCGTACCAGACTGTGGTGGAAGACGCAGCTCTGCCTGCACAGCCTTGTGGCGTGGGGGGTGCGTTGTGTTAACCTTGACCCGGATGGCCGTCACAGTGGCTCTGCTAAGCCACACGGGCAGCATTAGCACCCGGGTAGCTGTAGCCAAGATGAGACCCAGCAATCTTTTCCCATAAAGAGCCAGACGATAAATATTTTCAGTTCTGCGGGACATTTGGTCTCTCCTGCATAGCCTCCTTGGCTTCTTACAACGCTTTCAATTTGCAAAAGCCATCCTTAGCTGGCCATCCATTATCCTACAGGCCATGGTGTGCCACCCCCGATCTAGGGCCACATCGGACCGACGAGAGGATGCTGGTGGCTAAACCGGAAGCTACTAGGTTGGCCAAAAAGTTCGCTTGGTTTTTTCCGTAGGATGGCTCTAGTAGCGCTTCGTTGTCTTTAACTTCCTTCGGAACAATTTCGCTAGACTGTATTGTGACAGCTGTCATATCATCGGCCTTGCTTCAGGCAGTGGAGTCGGGGACAACGTTTCCTCCACAGGAAAAAAGCTGCTACTTTTCCATTGTAAAGCAGGTGAATGAGGACCAGCCGGCTGCAATCTTTAACACGCGGGTTACATTTAACCATTTCAGACCTCACTAGTCGTCAAGTTCGAGTTGACCTACTCCAACATGGAAATGTAAGGGCCGGGGAGTCACGGGCCTCCGAGGGGGAGGCGGAGGCTTTCAAGAAGCGCTTAATAGCAGCAACCGCAGCGGCCTTCTCTGAAACGGGGTGTCCACGGTGGCTGCATCCGGCAGGTGGCGCTGTCGTTCTGGCAAATGGCCTCCGTCCCCCAACAGCCCTCAAGTCGTTACAGCTGTGGTTTCCCTCGTTCCTTCCGGATTCCGCGTTGTTCCTGTGGACCGCCGCCGGGAGGACCGCAATCCCCTGACACTTAGGGGACTGCACGGTAAGGACACGTGACACATCGCTGGGAGCCACAACAACGGCACACCGAATTGGCCCCAAGGTCTCTTAGCTTACCTGCCCCCACTGAGAGCCTCATCGCTTGAGTTCAGTCGCCTTTTCCTCCTTGGGGAACACGGGCCAAGGGGTCTAATATGAGCGAGCTGGGGACCCACGGCATCAGCTGGAGTGAAATTTCCACCCGCGGGGTACACTGTCCCCAAGATCCATAAAGGCTGATCCTCCATAGTCAGAGGTTGCAGGACCAACAGTACGTTCTTTCAAAGTGATGAAATGTCTGTTTGAGCCCAGATGGTCCTCAAGGTGGTGGCTCAGAAGGCAGGACCTTCACTTTTGTCTCCGTGCAAGGCCCGTCCGTCCTTACTTTACTGTGATTGGGTGGCCGGCAATGCAGCATAAGCCGTGGGGGTCATTACTAAAGAGTCATTCCTTCCAAAGATGTACACATGGCCAAGAAGCCCATGAAAAGAAGTTCAATATGCCCTGAAAGGTTGCCAGTTCGATTCCTGGTCAGGGCACATACCTAGGTTGTGGGTTTGATTTTGGTTGGGGTGAGTACAAGAGGCAACCAATCGATGTTTTTCCCTCACTCACATCAATATTTCTTTCTCCCTCTCAAATCAATGAAAACATGTACTTAGGTGAGGATTTAAAAAAAAAATCAAGTTCAACATCATTAGTCATTAGGGAGAAATGACTAATGTAAGTGAAACCCAGCAGGAGATACCACTTCACACTCACCAGGATATGGATAGCCACAAAAAAGGGGCGTGGGATAAGTGTTGGTGCAGATTTGAAGGAGTCGGAACTTCCTACATCCCTTGTGGGGATGTGAAATGGTGCAGCCGCTACAAAAATCATTTTGGCAGTTCCCCAAGAAGTTAAACAAAGAAATATCAGCAATTCCACTTCTAGGTATGTACACAAAAGAACTGGAAACACGTGTTCAAACAAAAACTGGCACGTGAACATCCGCAGCAGCATTATTCATAATCGGCAAAAAGTAGAAACCACCCAAATAAATGTCTGTCAACAGATGAATGGATAAAAACACGAAATACCACATATTTTATGTTTCCACTTTTATAAATAT
>PVJI01009084.1:0-67332 GCA_004026765.1 Micronycteris hirsuta
TTCTTTCTTTTTTTAAATACAATTAACACAACAAAAAACACTAGTAAAACGTCATTCTTCTTTTTTTACAATGAAGTTTAAGAAAGAAAACTTCATTCTTTCTTTTTTTACACATTTTACTTACTTTTTTCAAAATATTTTCAATAAATCAGAATTTTTACATATTTTATTACTTTTATTTTAATTTCCAGTGATTTTTTCCAGTATTTTTCTGTTTAAAATTTAAGAAAAATAATTCAGTATACATTTTATAGTAAATCACAAAAAGTTTCATTGAAAAAAAATATGTAAAACTAAAGTTATCCTAATTTTACTGAATGTTGCCATTTACACAAAACATTAGCAAAAATGGCCCGCGCCAACTGTTAGTTGGCACATTGTTAACAGTTTAACACGAGGTAGGCTCAATGATTCTCATGGGGGACAAGGTTGGAATGACAAGCAGAGGAGCATGGCAAGCAGAGAGTCGCAGACACAGCTAACAATGCAGTTTTCTCATGATCAAGATAGATGTTCACCTAACAGGCTATTGCTCGGTTTCCTTAACAAGAACAAAATCACATGATAAGGATGATAAGGAGACTTAAGGCAGCCATCTTAGTAATGGTGTCAATTGCTTGTCAAACGTCCAGATGTGAGCCAGTGTGCCAGCTCTGAACCCACTGAATGAAGGGCGGATGGATCCCCAAGAGGAAGTATCCTCAAGCACTCCAGCTGTAATAATTACCTCACCTTTCCCAGAGATTCCTACAGACGTTTATTTGAACAACCACACACGGAGGAACAGGGGGCTCCCAACTATTCCGAGGATTGTTACACACAAGAACTAAAGAGACATTGAAAACCCAAAATACAAATCATCTTCATAAGCTCCCTGTGAAGGTCAGAGCACATGCATGCCAGGTCATAAATGGAGTCCTGTTGCAAGTTCAGCTCAAAGTGTTTCCATTGGTTCCATGCCTCAATGGAACCTTTCCTCAATTCCAAATGTATGATTTTCATAAGCATTCTTGGCAATTGGCACAACTCCTAGATTAGTTCCTTGGCCCCAAATGTAAAATCCACCATGGTGGAAAAGGCAAAATGAAAGCCACTGACACATCCTAGCACCAACAACACAGACAAAATATTGAAAATAGTCCAGGTGAAATGGCAGCAATTTGTACTACTTTAAAGATACAAAAGAGGCAAAGGTAGTGTCTCCATAATATCTGCATTTATTTCACCATGTTGGCCAAAAAACCACAAATAGGTCCTGGGAAATATTATAGATGAACACTACCTCAACCAAAAAAGTAGCCCCAGTGAAAACTACTGTGGGCCCTGGCTGGCTAACCCAGTTGGTTAGAATGTTGTACCAATGCAACAAGGTTGCAGGTTCAATTCCCAGTCAAGGCAATACAAGAGACAACCAATGAATGCATAGATAAATGAAACAATGGAGCGATGTTTTTCTTCCTACCCCCTTTTTTCTCTTTCTCTCTAAAATCAATTAAAAAATCACCAAGTTCTGTGAAAGATACGATGCCTTGGCTAGAGAAGAATGACCTCATCTCATGTAGAGGATGTTTAGCCACTGATCTCTCAAACATGGTATTTCCGTCCCTATCAGAAAGAAAGAACAGGAAAAGTTAATATATTCAAGTGGAACGGAGAGCAGTATTCACTTTCACTTTTGGAGCAAAGCTTTGTCAATTTCTCACCCTTTGTTTTAATATGGTCTGAAGAAACCAGACCATGTGTACATTCTGTAGACCAACAAAGCAGTCCACTATGTTGATGACATCATGCTGATAAAACTACATCAGCAGGAAATAGCAAAGGAAGGCTTACCAAGGCATGTGTGATCCAGGAGGTAGGAGATAAGCCCTCTGACAATTCACAGGTTTGCAATCAGTGAATTTGTAGGAGACGGGTGGTCTGGAGCATGCTGGGACATGCTTCTGAAGCATAGAAAAATCATTTCATCTCACACTCTAACACAAAGAAGAAAGTTCAATCCATGATTAAGTAGATAGGTTACTTGGGATATAGAGGCAGGATATTCTATACTTGTCAGCTATTCCAAAGCTAAATCATACACATATATATTTCATATAATTCAGTTTTCCCTCATTTACTTATTTATTCCAACTAACCTCACAAAAGTTTTCTTCATATTCAATGTGCCAAAATAAACAACTTCTGATATGTCCTTGCTTAAAGTATGAATTTTCAAGCCTAGTTTGGCCCCATGTTCTCTCCAAAACTGTAGAGTCTTTCAAAAGTGTTATCTTTGTCTTTTAAATGTTTACTTACTTATTATTTATACACATTATTTTAGCTTATATAACTCACAAGAAGTTGCTTTCACCAATGCTTGGCACCTTACAAAGACTGACTTGTGCCTTGTCCAGGAAGGACTTCCTTATACCTCTCAGACAGAGGAACCTGAATTCCTGGGGAAGGGTCTTTGTTGTCACGGTACACGGCTCACTTCCCTAAAACATGAGCTTACCTTGTTTGGGAAGAGCAGTAATGGTAATAATAAATTCCTCAGACTATTACTAAAATTAAAATTAAAGGAAAATTAGCATTGCATAAAAACAGAAGAAAGAGTAATATAAATGCCTTCTTTTCAGACTACAGTGATCCTGATTAATACTATTGCCTCTACACAGAATCCTTTTAAAGGGGAAAATGAGGTTTGGAAAAGTCACTTCTGTTCTTAGATCATGAGGTAAGAGGCATAGGGGCAGTGTGTCAGGAGAGACCACATCGAAAGGCAGAGAGGAACTTTTGCAAAATGAAGAATTATAAAATGTTACTCGTTTCCGATTGGGCAGAGACTCAGTGGAGGTCTTCAGGCACCCACTCACCTCCCTCTTGCTTTCCCCTCAACCTACCCCACTTCTCCTCTCTCTCAGCTAACGGCAGCTCTCACTTCTCCCCATCTCATGCTCTCAGACAACTCAGATGTTCTTAAAAGCCACAAAAAGTAATTTGTTTGTAGATAATCTCTGCTTTCATCCCTGCAACAAAACTCTCCTTGGGGAAAAAGCAAAGCAAAATGATGGCTATATGCTTTGTGAAGAGACAGTAAAAACATACACAAATTAAAGTCTCAGTAAACTTTGTGGCCACACATCATAAACACTTCTCAATAAAAGTCTCATTATCAGGTAAGTCTCATTATCAGGTACCAACTGCTCGGTTCCTATTTAGTGAGTGTAAATATATGTGAACCCACTTACGGAAAAGCCAGCTTCGTGTCCCAGGTCATTTCTCTGCACCTCAGGTATCTCCTTCACGAAATGAGGTTGTTAGACCAGGTGATCTCTGAGGACCCTTTATGCCCGAAATCTGTCTTTTTATTATTGAGACTGTAAAGAAAAAAACAGCTCAGTGGGACAGTAACTTATAAAAAATTTAATTTATTCCAGCCAGAGATTCTTTCTAAGTTTTATGTCATGATGGGAACAGATCCTGTTTGACTTTGTAATTAGAATTGAATTGATTTACAGACTTACGGTGCCCTGCAGTGTGGTGCCTTCTCCAAGTAGGAGAGAACTGCTGCTCTAGAAGATCTTCACATTCTCTGATATGCAATTAAGCTTATGTTTCATGCTGCAATCGCAATTGCCTTTCTGACTTTCCCCATGACCTGCCTGGGGTCTGATTCTCCTCTAGTCTCTCTCACTATGCCCTCTCCTGGCACCCTCTACCTGCTCCTCATAGAAAACCCTGTATTACATCTTTCCACACCCCTTTCCTGAGTTCATCCTTCACTTCCATTTGCTTGATGGACAGCTCCACATTTTTAAATTAGAGTTTACATTCAATATTACTTTGTATTAGTTTCAGGTGTATAGGAAATACAGTGGTTGAACATACACTTCACAAAATACTCCCCCTGATATTTCCAGTACCCACCTGACACCACACCTAGTTATTACAATATTGTTGGCTGTATTCTCTACGCTGTAGTTTACATCTCTGTGACTATTTTATAACTACCAATTTGTACTTCTTAATCCCTTCACCTTTTCCATTCAGTCCCTGAACCTCACCACCCATCTGGCAACCATCGGTTTGTTCTCTGTATCTGTGAGTCTGTTTCTTTTTATTTTATTTTATTTTATTTTTGTTCAATTACAGTTATTTGCATCCTCTCCCCTCCCCTCCTCCCTTCCCCTCCAGCTCCCCTCCCCCCCAGCCTCCCTACTCCCCCTTAGTTCTGTCCATATGTCATTTACAGTGATTCCCGAAAACCCTTCTCCCCTTGTCCCCTCCCCCCTCTCCCCTGTCTATTGTTAGACTGTTCTTAATTTCAATGTCTTTGGTTATGTTTTGCTTGCTTTCTGCTTTTGTTGGTTATGATCCGGTTAAAGGTGAGATCATATGGTATTTGTCCCTCACTGCCTGGCTTACTTCACTTAGCATAATGTGAGTCTGTTTCAGTTTTGCTTGTTTATTTATTTTCTTCTTTAGATTGCACATATAAGTGAAATCATATGGTATTTGCCTTTCTCTGACTTATTTCACTTAGTATAATACTTGCCAGTCCATCCATGCTGTCCCCAAAAGGTAAGATTTCATTCTTTTTTCATGGTTGAGTAATATTCCGTTGTATATATGTACCACAGGATTTTTTATCCACTATTCTATTGATGGGCACTTGGATTGCTTCCATAGCTTGGCTATTGTAAATAATGCTGAAGTGAACATAGGCATGCATATATCCTTTTGAAATCATCTTTTGGGGTTCTTCCAACATATACTCCAAGTGGAATCACTGGGTCATAAGGCAGTTCCATTTTTAGTTTTTTGAGGAATCTCCATACTGTTTCCCTTAGTGGCTGCACCAATCTGTGTTCCCACCAACAGTGCACTAAGATTCCCTTTTCCCCACATCCTAGCCAACAACTGTTTGTTAGTTTATTGATGATAGCCATTCTGACAGGAGTGAGGTGATATCACATTGTGGTTTCAATTTGCATTTCTCTGATGATTATTGACATTGAGCATCTTTTTATATGCCTACTGGACATCTATGTGTCCTCTTCAGAGAAGCCGGACAGCTCCACTTTTATGATCCATATGGAACATAACTCAACATGTCAAAAATAGACTCATTTTATCTCCCTTCATTTTACTACATCATTTTTTGTGTGTGTGATTATCACCTGTATCTCCTCAATCGCCAAGGCTGAAAAACTTCTATCATGTCAGAATCTTTCCCGTGCCTCCCGGTCAGTAATGAAGTCCCAGAATAGCACAGGTGCTGAGTACCAGCTCTGCACTGAGACAGCCTGGCTCAGATCTCAGCTGCCTCGTTCCCCAGCTGTGTGTCTTACTCCTCAGTAACTTCTCCCAGAAACCGAGCCACTGGCCCTTCCCTTAGTCTTGTCATGGGGATCATATTAAATAGTGTGTGTGGAGTTCTTGGTGCAGAATAATCATCTAACAATTAAATGATAGTAGTTATCCTAGTTGAATTCCAAACTTCTCAATTGTTCTTTCAAATCTCCATTCCCACTCACACTAAGATATCATGAGCTTTCTTTGCCTCACACGTGACCTTTACACTGGTTCCCTTGTCACTTTAACCCACTGGTTTTGATATCAGTCTCTAGGTTTCCATTTCCTACAGAAGAGTTTACCATTTTTTCTATTAAATTTAATCATCAAAATTCTTTAGTATTCGTAAGCATTCATGATCTGTACCCAATGTCCTTTTCCAAATATACTTGCTAGAGTTCAGTTATCTGTAACTTAAATTCAAACAACTTTAAATGCTTCCAAGCATAGTGTGAAATTTGCCATTACTCATATTTACTCTTGCATGTTCTTCCTGCCAGTATCTTCATACCCAGGAAGAAGCTCAAACAATATTTAGGTCTTTATATCCCTCATCACTTGGGAGTTTATTTTCTTCTCTTTTAATTTCCCATACGTGACCCATCCTTTGCTGACAGTAATTACCTCCTCTCTTGCTTTCATTAAAATTGCTCATGGACCAAACTCATCTTTCTTATTTAACTGCAAAATACTTCAGGGAAGAAACTATTTAATTTCATATTTGTATACTTGAAATGGCTATTCCATTGTAAGTGTAAGTAGACAACATTTTTAAATAATGAAAGAAAGGACATAAATAAATAATGAATGGATGAATGAATGAGTGAACTATCAGACAATACTTATTTATCTAGCACATATTGTACTTTATAAATGGACAGAAAATTGGCAAAGCCAAGCACCAAAAGAACAGTTGGATAGAAGAAATTTGAAAAAGAGTGAAAATTAATCAAGAAATCATAATGTAAATGTCACCACTAACAGAATATGACAAATGAAGAGAGAGAAAAAGTCAGCCAGAGTAATTACCATAGAAGGACTACATTTTCCACTTAAACACATCAGGTTTGTTGTCTTAATCAACTAGATGCATAGATGCAATTTTATCCTAATACAAAATACCTTAAATTCAACTATGGAGCAGTATAGTTAATTCTTTTTTTTTTTAATTTTTTTAAATACTTTATTTATTTATTTTTAGAGAGAGGAGAAGGGAGGGAGAAAGAGAGGGAGAGAAACAGCAATGTATGGTTGCCTCTCACATGGCCCTCACTGGGGACCTGGTCTGCAACCCAGGCATGTGCCCCGACTGGGAATCGAACCGGGACCCTTTGGTTCCCAGCCTGCGCCCAATCCACTGAGCTACACCAGCTGGGTTATTAATTCTTAATAATACTATTTAACTTAGTATATTGCTTTATAGTTTCTAGGTATCTTTTGTACTTTTCCTCATTTTTAGTGTTCTCAGTGATGTGGTATCAGTATTTTCCTTACTCAACAAAGGGATTTGGAGATCAAAACTGGTTAAGTTGCCCACCTACCTGGTAATATAAGAACTGGAACTCAAATTTAGAGTTTATGAATTGAAATCCAGATTCTTTCATTCTTTCATTCCTGCAATTCATGTGGATAGTTTGTATTCAAATTCAGCAAATCATAGTGACAAATCTGTATATTATCCCTCTAAAAATGTACTCCTACTCTGATCAATGTTATTTTAAAACAAAATAGTAGTTCAGTTTGTCAGGGCTGAATCTCAACTGTTTCCTTACCCCTGACAAGGAACAATGGCCCCTCTACAGATTTCCCACCTGAGTGTTACAAGTCTGGGGTACAGAGTCTACGTGCCAATTTGTTCTGAGGAATTGTGTTGTTCCTCTATAATTTGTTTACTTTCTCCCTGGAGTCCATTATCTCTGGATGATTTTAGTCCTGAACAGAAGGCAGAGGTAGCAGCAAGCATATGAATGTTTCTGATAAATGCAGCTTTATTGTTCAGGAACACAAAAACATAATACATGGAGGAGATGTATATTGTAGTAGTATGAAAAGAATCATTATTTTTTTTAAATATTAAAAAGTAAAAAAAAAGTATTGATTCAGGGTTTCGTAGCCTGGGTGAGACAGACAAAAATTTATTAGAGAATATGATCTGCTGTATTTAAAATTATTTATTTAATTGGCTGCCAAAAGAGCTGAAGTCTGAGTTAAAATTGTTATTTATACATTTTTTCTCTCTGTTCTAAATGTGGAAGATAAAATTCATTTATGTTAATTTTATATAAATCATATATAATTTATTTATATATTATTAAAAAAGCATATAATCAAAATTAAATGTAAATTTCAGCATATTAAATGAATAATTTGAGAATCTCAAAAAATAAGAACAAATTCCAAATGCTTTATGAAGCCTGCCCATTAAAATGCCTACAAAGACCAGAAAAAGATATGACTGCAAAAGACTGAGGGGAAAATCAAACTCAGAATAAACCTGTTATCAAGGAGCTCATCAGGAAGGCAATGTATAGAGCTGAATTTAAAATCACAACCAGTGAGAAACTTGTTTTGCCCCTGAGAGGTCTGACAATGGCCAAAACTGAAAAGTCTTGCTGGAAAACTCAGAGCTTCCTCTGCTTTCTTTCTCCCAACTTATAGTCTTGGAATCATCAACAACGAGAAAATTGAGCAATTATCCTTCTCTTTCATTTTCATCCAGTAAAAACAATATTTTCTCTCTACCTTCTCACATGTCAGTCACATCTCATCAATATCTCTCCATCTGAATTCATCTGCAGATTGCAACACAATTAACACATCTGTTAATTGTGTTACTCATATTTTGGGGAATGGAAAACATGAAATGCTGATTTTTTTTTAAAAAATTTCACAGTTAGGGAAGAACACAAGTACAACAGAGCAGTGCATAATGGGAAATGTAGGCTCTTCCTGTCCAGTAATCAAGTCTATCAGAAAAGATCTTTGCTGAAACTAGAAAATGTAGTCTACCCAAAGTCTGTCTAACAGCACCCACTGATTTTGAAGTGTATCATACTCTTCTGTATTTTAAGGTGAACTGGGAACAATACAATTTAATAGTGACCAAGGCTTAAGGGAAGTCTAATTCTTAACTTGATGGCAAACATGGGCCTGGGATAAACAGATATTTCAAGAATCAGTACCTGAGTAAAGAAAATGATCCACAGTGAGACATATGAAATTACTTTAGCACAAGGAAACATTTAATGCTACCTGCAATGGTTCAGAAAACAAAAATACCTCTGAAAATTATTTTTCAGGAAGGATCCAAAGAAGAAATGGAATGCATTTAATATTCTTGGTACAGTGCAATTATACATGAACCACAAATAACACTTACTTAGAAATGTAGTTATGCACGAACCACAAATAATACTTGTTTAAAAATGTGCCTGGAACATGTACTCATTCAACAAATTGTACTACTCTACTATGTTTGGTATGGACGCACAGGGCTTTCAATATGCAAGATCATGCTATCTAAAAATAGAGATAATTTTACTTATTCCATCCCAGTTTGGATTCCTTTTACTTGTCTGACTGTGCTGGCTATAGCCTCTAATGTGCTGAATAGAACTGGCCAAGGAAACATCCTCGTTGTGTTCCTCATCTTATGGAGCAAACTTATAGTCCGTCACCACTATGCAAGATGTTAACTGTGGGTTTTTAACAGCTGGTTTTCAGCAGGTTGAGGAACTTTAATTCTATCCCTGGATTGCTTAGAATTCTTCTTTTTTTATCATGATAAGGTGATAGATTTTCTCAATTTTTTTTTCATTATCTAGTGGGATGTTTATGTAGGTTTATTTTTCTTAGTCTTGTTAGTATGGCATATTACATTGATTGGTTTTCATATGTTGAAATAGTTTTGTATTTATGGTATAAATCATTCATGGTCATGATGTATAATTCTATTTATATTCTACTTAATATGGTTAGCTAGTATTTAGTGAGGATTTTCATGTCTAGATTCAAAGGGGTAGTCTGTAGTTTTCTTTAAATTTTGATGTCTTTGTGTTTTTTAATAGTAATTTTGGCCTCATGGAATGAGTTGGACAGTGTTTCTTCTTTTTCTGCTCTGTGGAAGAGTTTGAGAAAGATTAAAGCTAATTCCCTAAACTTGTGATAGAATTATATAGCAAAGTCTGATACTAACCTTTCCTTGTGGAAATTTTTTGATTAATAATTTATTTCCTTAGCTTTTATAGGTCAACTTGGATTACCTAATTTTTAAAAATCCATTTCCAACAGCTAAATGAAAAGATGCTCAATTTCACTAGCTACTAGGGAAATGCAAATCAAAACTACAATGAGATACCACCTCATACATGTTAGAAGGACTATTATCAACAAGAAAAATAATAGCAAATGCTGGAGCTGGTGTGGAGAAGTAGGAGCCCTCATTCACTGCTTGGTGGGAATGTTAACTGGTACAGCCACTGTGGAAATAGGATGGAGGCTCTTTAAAAATGAATAATAGAGTTGCCATATGACCCAGTCACCTCTCTTCTGAGTATCTATACTAAAAAAATTGAAAACATTTATTCACAAAGATATATGCAGCCCTGTGTTCATTGTAGCATCAGTCACAGTGGCCAAGACATGGAAACAACCAAAATGTCCTTCGATAGATGACTGGATAAGGAAGTTGTGGTACAAATATACAATGGACTGCTATTCAGCCATAAGAAAAGGTAAGATACTGCTGGTTGAGACAACATAGATGGATGCAGAGAATATCATGCTAAGTGAAATAAGGACTAGTTAAATAAGAAAAATTTACGGACCACATGAATTCACTCACATGGGATAAATAAAACTGAAAGCAACAAATAAACAGAAAAGAAAACCAAACAAATAAAAACAGATAGGCACAGACGACAGTATGGTAGTTATTAGAGGAAAGGGGGTGGGCAGGCATTAAAGGGTACAGGTGTTCAAATGTATCATGGCGGAATATTTGACTTTGGGTGTCGGGCACACAGTGCAATATACAGATGATGTATCATAGAATTGTATACTTGAAACCTATATAATTTTATTAACTAACATTACTCCCAATAAATTTAATTTAAATTTCTATTAAAAAAGAAATTATAGATGAGATTGGGTGCATTCAGAGTGTTGTACCTGTGCACAAATTACTAGAAATATGTAACTACTGAAACTGATTTTTTTCTGTCACAATATTACTCTTTAGTTAGGTTATGAATGAAAGGTATGAATGAAACATTACGGGTTTATAATTTATTTTTTCTTAATTTAAATTAAATTTTATTGTTTATGCCATATAAACCAATGAGCAAATAGAATCAGAGACATAGAAACGTGGAACAGACTGACAGCTGTCGGAGGGCAGGGTGGAGTTGGGGACTGATCAAAAGAAGCTGAAGGGATTAGCCAAATAACATATACGCATGACCCGTGGACATAGACAACAGTGTAGAGATGGCTTAAGGGAGTGGGGGAAGCTGGGGTGGAAGGGGGCAAAGGCAGAAAAACTGAGAGAACTATAATAGCGTAAACAATAAAATACAATTTAAATTAAAAAATAAAAGTGACAAATCCGTAATGTTTTATTCCTACCTTTCAGTTGTGTACTCAGAACCTAATTAAAGAACAATATTGTAACAGAAAAAAATCAGTTTCAATAGTTATATGTTTCTAGTAATTTTTCATTTCATCTAGGTTATCCCATTTATTAAAGGAATATTATTAAACTTATTTTCTTATACTCCTTTTTACTTTTCTAAGGTTAGTAATAATGTGCCTTCTTTTTTCCCTCATTTTAGCAATTAGAGTCTCCTCTCTCTCTTTCTCTCTCTCTTTCTCTCTCTCTCTCTCTCTCTCAGTCTAGTAGATTTGTCCATTTTGTTGATCTTCCAAAGAACCAACTTTTGGTTTCATTGATTTCCTTATTGTTTCTATTCCTTTTTCATTCAGTTTCTTCTAACATTTATTAATTCCTCCTTATCCTTGCTTGGATTTAGTTTATTCTTTTATTTCTGGTGTCTCCAGGTGGAAGTTAGGTTATTGATTTTAGATCTCTTTTCTTTTTAAATGAAAGCATTTATAAATTCACATCTAAATATTAGTTTCTCTGTACTCCATAAGTTTTGGTATTTTATGCTGTGTTTCATTCATCTTTTAAGTATATTATAAATTTCCTTGTGATTTCCTTTGATCCATTACTTATTTAGTATTGACTGATTCTTCCTAGATTGGTTAGGTTAGGAAAGTTACTTAATGTGTAGTTTGATTTCTTTATATTTGTGAATTTCCAAAGTTTCTCTCTTATTGGTTCATTTCATACCACTGCAGTCAAAGAACATATTGTTGTATTTCATTCCTTTTATGTTTGTTGAAACTTATTTTGTGGCCTAAGATGTGATCTATCCTTAAGAATATTCCATGTGAACTTGAGAAGAATGTATATTCTAATTTTATTGGATGAATTATTTTATAGATCTCTGTTATGTCTGTTTGGTTATAGTATTTTTCAAGTCTTCTATTTATTTGTTGATTTTGTGTCTAGTTGGTCTATCCATTATTGGAAGTACATATTGAATATTTCAAGTATTAATAGCTGAATTGCATATTCATTTATTCAATTCTGTCAGTTTTTGCTTCATGTATTTTGGTTTCTGTTAGGTGCATACATGGGTGGACAAAAGTAGGTTTGAAGTCATTAGTCTGGCAAAAGACAGGTAAGTTATGATTATTACAGAAGCTTTATTAAGTCAAAAGGATGTCACAATGGCACATTGCACTTAGGTACAATCTTGTAAACCTCCTCACAACTGTAAACCTACTTCTGCCAACCTATCTCTCTCTCTCTCTCTGTGTATATATATATATATTTTTTGCAAGGTTACAGGATATTAAATTAACACACAAAATCAATTGTGTTTCTGTATATTAGTAATCAACAATTTGACATGAAAAATGTTTAAGTTCTATATACAATAGCATTAAAAAAATACAATCCTGAGAAATAAATTTAACAAATAAATCTAAGAGTTGTACAGTGAAACCAGAGAGCACTGTTCAAATAAATTGAAGAACACAAACAAATGGAAGATATTTCATGTTTATGGATTAGAAGGTTTGATTTTTTTAAGATGTCAGTATTTCCCAAATTGATCTATAGATCCAATGCCATCCCTGTCAGAATTTCAAAAAGACTCATGCTCCCTGATTTTAAAACTTATTAAAAAGTGACTATAAACATTTTAGTACAGTACTTCATAAGGGTAGATATATAGATAAGCAAAATATAATTTAGAGTTCAGAAATAAATTTTTATAGTTATAGCCAACTGATTTCTGTCAATAGCACCAAGACCTTCCTATGGACAAACAGTGTTCTCAACAAATGGCACTGAGACAACTGGACAGCCACACACTAAAGGTTGAACTTCAATCCCTACCTCATACCATGCACAAGAATGACTCAAAATGAATCAAAGATATAAATGTAAAAGCTAAAACCATATAATTACAAAGAAGTAGCTTATGTGTAAATCTTCAAAGACTTGGATCAGACAACTGTTTCTTTGATAGAAAACTGACAGAAATGGAGAAAATAGTTGTAAATCATATCTGACAAGGTGCTAGTCAGATATGTCTAGGTCTAGACTATGCCTAGTCTAATATCAATTCAACTCAGCAATATAAGAATAAACCAAATAAACAATGTAGACATATTTAAGTGGATATTTCACTAAAGATGATACATAGTATCTAATAAGCACATGACAAGATGCTCAACATCATTAGGGAATAGAAAATTTAATGCAAAATATGATACATCTTCACTACCACTGAGATAGCTATAAAAACAGATAATAATGGTGGTTGATGAGGTTATGAAAACATTGAAGCCCTTATACATTGCCTCTGCTGTTGAAAAGTCTGCTCTTGAGAACAATTTGACAGTTCTTCAAAGAGTTCAGCATTGTTTACCATGTGGTTTGGTAAGTCACTCCTAGGTAAATGCACAGAGAAAAAAGAGAGAGGGCCAAAGGAATAAAAGTATGAATGAAAGAAGAGACATTAAAACTGATACCGCAGAGATACCATAAGAGACTACTATGCCATCTAATTGAACAACTTGGATAAATTCCTAAACATACAACCTATTAACACTGAATAGAAAAATTCAACAGATCAATAATGAGTAAAGATATTGATCAGTAATTGAAAACTCCCAACAAAGAACAAGGACAAGATAGTTTCACTGGTGAATTTTTTACCAAACTTTAAAGAAGAATTGATATTAATCCTTCTCAAACTCTTCCAAAACATTGAAGAGAACCCTTCTAAACTCATTTTATGAGGCCAGCATTACCTTGATACCAAAGCCAGATAAAGATACAATACTACAAGAAAACAAGCCAATACCTGTGATAAATATAGGTACAAAAATTCTCACCAAAATATTAACATACTGAATTCAACATCAAATTAAAGGATCATGCGCCATAATCAAGTGGATTCATCCCTAACATAAAAGGATGTTTCAACATTTACAAATCATAAATGTCATATACCACAATAATAGAATAAAAGCTAAAAGTCCTATGACTATCTCAACAGATTGAGAAAAGCTATTTGAAAAAATTCAACACTTTCATGATAAAAACTGTGAACAAGTTTTGTAGATAATGAACATACCTCAACATAATAAAGGGCACATATGACAATTCCATAGCTAACATTATACTCAATGGTGAAAATTTGAAAATTTTTCTTCTAAGTTCAGGTGTAAGGCAATGATACCCACTTTTATCACTCCTATTCAACATAATACTGTAAGTCCAAGCCAGAGCAGTTAGGCAAGGAAAGAGATGACTTACATCCAAATCAGAAAGGTGTATGGAAAATTATCTCTGTTTGTTGACAACATGATCTTATATATAGAAAACCTTTACAGAAATCTTTTAGAACTGACAAAAATTCAATAAAGTTGCATGATACAAAATTAATATATAAAAACCAGTTGGATTTTTATATACTAACAACAAAATATCCGAAAAGTAAATAGACTAATCCTAATTAAAATAATGCTAAAACAAATAAGATACTTAGGATAAATGCAACCAAGGAAGTGAAAGATTATCACCCAAAATTATAAGACATTGATTAAGATAGAAATAAAACAATATCCTGTTTTCATAGATCAGAAGAACTAATATTATTAAAACATCTATACTACCCAAGTCTATGTATAGATTATTCAATACAATTCCTAAAAATGTCATTTGTTTTCTAAGAAACAGCAACAAAAGGAGAAATCCTGAAATATGTATGGAAGCATAAAAATCCTGGGTAGCCATAGCAATTTTGAGAAAGATGAACAAAGCTGAAGACATCCCACCTCCTGATTTCAAACTATATTAAAAAGTTATAGTCATCAGAACAGTATGGAACTGGAGTAAAAACAAACACACAGTCTGATGGAACAGATTAGATGGAACTGACTATTCTTGCAATAAATGCAAGCATATACAGTGAAACTGATCTTTGATCCCGCTATGTGGGACAACACAGATTAACCTTTAATGCATTATGCTAAAAGAAATAATTCAGACAGAGAAATACAAATATTTTATGATTTCATTTGTAGTTGTAATCTCTAAAAGCTGATGTGATAGAAACTGATGGTATATGGGTTGTTGCCAGGGGCTGAGGGTTAGGGAAAGTGGGGAGATATTGGAAAAGGTTACAAACTTCTAGTTACAAGATGAATAATTTCTGGGCACACAAGTACAGCACAGTAAGTATAGTTGACAATACCATATTATACACTGGAAAGTTGCTAAGATAACATATCTTAAATGTCCTTACCACAAAAAAAAGAGGTATGTGAAGTAATGGATGTATTACCTAACCTTATTATGATAAGCATTTAACATCTGGGGGATCATTTAATAATGACCACATTGTGCAACAGTACACCATAATCTTACACAATGTTATGCATCAATTACATCTCAATAAACCTGAAAAAATGTTGATTACTAGTTATTACTTTCCCTTATAATAATGCTTAATGCTAGAATCATAGAATAGTTCATTCAATTTACCCTTCTCTTGAACAATGTGTTGTTTTAGCCATCCATTTAAACAATTATGCTTTAAACCACAAAATATATTATTCTCCTTATTCAGTATTCATTGCTATATACCCACATACTTTCTATTACTATGACTCTTGTTCTCTCTGTATTTTATGCTGAGGAACTCACTTTACTATTCACTCTTTCAAAACATATTTACATCATTATCATATTTTAATATATTTTGGCTAATACTTATTGCGTGAATAAACACCACATGGATAAATTCATAGATACAGATATATTCCTTCTAAAATTTACGTGCACTTGGGTAGTTTCCAACTGCAGGCTAATATAAAGCCTTTACCATTTTGGTGAGATAGAACACAGGCTGAAGATAATAAAAGAACCAAATGTACCCACACATCAAGAATTTGACTGAGAGTCAGTGGTTTTTATTATTGCTTGGGATATACTTTGGGCTTTAATTTATTTGTAAGTTTAACTCATAAAAAGCATGATAATATGGTTTTATAAGTCAGTTCAAATATTAGATATTAATGTTTAAGAGAATTTAATTTTTGGACTTTATACACCAAGCACTTCATAATGAGAAAGAATTTATTTTTATATTTAAGACATATCTTTGTTGTTGCCATTTTTATGGATGTGTCTATTTGAAGTATCTTCATTTAATATATCAAATAACTCTGGTTGCTCTATAATGGACTAATTTAAACATAGTTAAACCTAATTTGGGGTGAGAAAAAGAATATGGAATTAAATTTTCAGCCTTGTATACAGAGTGCCCTTGGAGATTATTAAATAAAGGAACTGTTCTAACACATGTAAGAGATATCCTGGGAACTCTAAAATCTCCATTACTGGTAGTAGTCCAAAAAATTTACATAAGGCAACAGAGCAGGTAATTGGAAATGGGTTAATAAAGTGCAAAATACTCATGATTTCCTGTTCTGAGAGAGATGAGACTAGCTTTGATTAAGAATGAGTTTCACGGTTAAGCCCGCTGAGAAAGGAACAACACACACACAATGCTGACTTAGGCAGGAATCTCTTTCCTCTAATGTTATACCATTTGAAGACAGCCACACTTATGTGACATTTTTAACCTTTGCTTTTTTATTCACTCTTTCCCAGTTGTGAATTTGGTGAGATGTGTTAGAATCGTTATATGCCATCCAAGAACAAACACACTCTAATCACTGTAATTTGGGAATATGTTGCTTTATATCGGTCACTTTTCAGAAGTGATTAAATTAAAACCTTGAGATGGGGAGATCATCCTCAACTGAGCCCAGTGCAATCACAAGGGTCTTTATACAAGGGGGTTAGGCGAGACAAGACAATGCGATAAGAGAGGTGGCAGTCGGAGTGATAAATTTATGATGATGAAGGAAAGTGGAAAGAACAAAGGAACGCAGGCATCTCGCAAAAGCTAAGCCTCCACAAGGAATGTAGCCCTGCTGACAGCTTGATTTCAGGACCTCTGAACCTCCAGAACCGTGAGATGATGAGTGTGCGGTGTTTGAAGCAAGTAAGTTTATGGTAATTTCTGTAGAAATAAGGAACTGGTACAGAAGACTGTATCATATTTATCCCCTTCTTCCTCTTTCCCCATTTTTGTCCTCTGTGGTCTGCCTGCCTACAGCGGACATACATTCTATTCTGCTCTTTGTGACATGTTTTTCAGGCAGATGACCCTGGAAACTACTGATGTTTAAACTCTACAAGGGACAGTCTCTGGATAAGTGTGTCCAATTTAGTGTTAAAATTTTAGCAACTGTACTGGCTAACAGACTTAATGCTATTCTCTTCCACACAGGCAACATAAGTAACACATTGATTTTCTACATACATCTATATAAATATACATATATAAATACTATATTTTAATCCCAATATCAATTTCTTAGCTTTGTTTCTCATTCAGAAAGGTAAAACATTGATGCTATATACTAGCTCTCTTAAATTCCTGCAATAACTTCTTAGATTAGCGACCTGTTTCACACTTGGTGACTCTGGGCAAGTCTCTCACCCATCCGCATCTCTTTGTCTTTATCTTTAAAGTGTTACTAACAATACGTGCATCTCAGGGCTGCTCTAATGATTAAGTACATCGATATTTGTAGAGTGCTTAAATCGGTGTGCTCCATGCAGTGAGTGCTGAGTCAATGTTAGCTACCTCCTCCTTTAGACTGTACGCTCCGACGGGGCTCCTTGAGTGCCGACTTTGTAGTGCTTATACCGCGGCGCATGAGCTAAGCACTCAGTAAGTGACTGAAAAATCATTCCCTTTAGCACCAGATATTTGGAAATAGCTAAATCTCTCAAGAATGTTTTTATTTTATAAAATGTTTCAAATCGATCTCTTCCCACCTGCCAATTAGCCTCACTTGAGGGGAAAAGGAAAATCAACAAGTGCCAAGCCTGAAGAAACATTCCCCAATATTTGTTTCCTCTTCACTGTCACAAATGCTCTGTCTACCTGGGAAACAGAGACTCACTGGAATCATGGTCGATTTCAACTTCGAGTATGTGGGGGAAAAGCATCAAAAAAGCTAAATCTAGCTAAGAAATCGTACCAGGAAAAAATGTTTAGGAAAGAAAACAAGCTAAGGTTTTTCATATAGCCATGAGTTCATTCATACATGTTCTAAAATATTAAGTAATATATTTTACAAAGTCAGTTATCTGCTTATATGATAGAAATGCTTATTTTTCTACTTTCACCTTGTTTACTGATAAAGCAATTTAAAATCATTAGATAGAGGTAATATTGTAATCATTGTAATTATGATTTTAATTTGTTGTTGAACACAGCGTGACAGATAGGTTGTTCATGTCCATCAAACCTGGGTAAAATTGTTAAAGAGCAGGTTGCCTTAAAGACGCTGTAATTGCTCTGGATAGCTGTCTCTTTTCATATAAATCATAGGTGTTTATCAACCTTCTTTGTCCTTGTCATGCTGACACTACTGATAGCATAATATTAATATACATATTCTAGGTCTTGGGGCTGCTTGATAGTAAATTACAGACCTGGAAGGACCTCACGGGCTCATGTTAAGTACAGGAGTTTTTATTTTGTCTATAGCTCTTGCTTTAGGAAAAAGCTTTTTTTTAAGTTGTTGTTCAAGTACAGTTGTCTCAATTTTCACCTCACCTTACCTCACCTTGGCCTCCGCTCCACCCATCCCCACCTCCCACCCTCAAACCTACCCCTTTTAGCTTTGTCCATGTGTCCTTTATACATGTTCCTGGATGGACACCGCCCTATTTCCTCCCATTACCCCTTTCCCCCACTGGTTACTGTCAGTTTGTTCTTTAATTCAATGCCTCTGTTTATATTTTTCTTGCTTGTTTGTTTTGTTGATTAGGTTCCACTTAGAGGTGAGATCATATGATATCAAGGAAAAAGCTTCCTAAAGGATTTATATTTCTCCTGTTTGCACTCAGTACTGATAGAAGGTCAAGAAATAAGCCCAGTGGTCACTGCGCCTTATCTACAAACAGGACTCTGGATCCTATTTTATAACTAAGAATTTAATCTCCATAGCTTTTCAACATATGTTCAGGAATTTAGCTTTTTATATACTCTAGAAATGATACTTTTATCCAGTATTATTTTAATATAATCTTTTTGAGGATTTACTTTAGGCCGAATTGGAGATGGTGCTAAAATTTTTGTTCTTTTGAAAATTAATACAATAGGAAACTACATGAAAAATTTTCTCATTGACACAAAGTAACAGAACAATGTAACATTGTTGTGACAGTTGACAGTGACTGACAGATGGCCCCTGTACTTGGGCAACTGAAGTGGATGCTTGTAGATGGGATAAGATAAAAATAAATGGCAATCCATTTCCTCTTTGGGGGGACTCAAATCCTCTTCCTTATTATTGAGCAGTTGTAAAATACATCAAAACATCTCTTTTTTTCTCCTTTTCTCATCTGCCAACCTCACTCTCACATCTAATGTTTGAGAATTGCAGCAATTCCCAATGTGTTTGTGAAGTCAAGGTCATGTCAACATCCATATGCACTGGACAGGTAAGCTGTGAGCAGTTCTCTGAAGAATAAAAGTGGTGAACCTCTTTGTTGAAATAAACTGACAGCTGCTTCTGGTGAGTTTTATTCTGATTAAAGTTATGTTTAACTGGTGATAATAAATATATAATGGCTGAAATTAGGTATAGTATCTAAAGTACTATTTTCCTTATTTGGCTCGACTTTTATTTCTGTTCAACATACTTTGAAATAAAGACTCAGGCCCTTGTACTTTAAGTTAATTTGCTGTAGGAAGCATTAATTAGGGATTTTCAAAATTTTTATAATTTTTCAATTTTTTAAAATAATTTAGTTTTTAATTCACATGACATAGTTTATAAGTAAACTTCAGAGGCACAGCAATGTGTTGAAATTTCACTTCAATCAAGATATGTTATCCCTGGCTGGCATAGTTCAGTGGGTTGAGCGTGGGCTGGGAACCAAATGGTCACGGTTTCAATTCCTGGTCAGGGCACATGCCTGGGTTGTGGGCCAGGTCCCCAGTGGGGGCCACATGAAGGGCAACCACACATTGATGTTTCTCTCACTCTCTCTCTTTCTCCCTCCCTCCCCTTCTCTAAAAATAAATTAAAAAAATCTTAAAAAAAAAAAAAAAGATGTGTTAGTTCAGTAGAATCAAGAAGCAATCCTAAAGGCAGGGAAGTTTATTTCAAGTATTGTTTTCCTGCTTAAATCTAGCAATTTTGCATAGCAAGTCTCATTTTTGCTATAACAGACTTAGATTGTGAAGGAGTTTTAGATAAAGGTATTGGAAAGTGTTTTCACTGTAGTTAAACTGAACATTCCAAATTTCTGCATTCATGTGACTGAAAAATAACATTACTATTATCATAGCATAAAATACCAGCTAATTCATCAGTTAGTAAAGACTGGATCAGCATAATTGCAGAATTTGCAAATAAGAAATCTCATAATTTTCATATACCGACTCCAATTCACCCAGCCTGTGATTACTAATTTAAAGTCTTTATTTTCACCCTAACTAACGTCTACCTCCGTATAGCTATATTATTTTCAATCAGATGGTAGTTCCAACATCTTAGGCTCTGTTATCCTTGACTATGATCTTTCCATGATGGATGCGTTCCTTCAAATATCATTTCTGAGCTTCACATGGGAAACATAATGTTGCCCTGGATATTCTTTTGCCTTTTAGTCACAGCAGATGATGCTGTACCCGTGTCTGCAATGCTACAGCCTTATGGCCAACATTTAAGGGCTCTACGTTCAGTCAGCTGGTTCTGTTATTCACTAGTCGGGTGGCCTTAGGCAAGTTTCTTACCTTCTCAGTATAAAATTGAGATAATAGTGCCTATTTCACAGTCTTTGTGAGGATGAATATGTGTTAATATATGTAAAGTGCTTTGAATCGTGCATACGAGTGCTCAGTAAACATTAGTTAACATCAAGTAAAAATTTAGATAAATAAAAATATGAGCCAAAGACATATTCCAAATTCTATAACTCCCATTTGCCCCATTTTAGAAGGAGCTTTAAATCAGATAATTCAGTACAAAATTCTTCTCTCCAACATACATAAATTATGGGCAATTACTCTATTCTTCATTTTTATTTCCCTAAGGATAAGCTTGGTTTCTTTATTCTTCTTATCTAGCTTACAGACAAACCAGTTAGGGGGGAGGGGAAGGGAGGAGGAATGATGTTCTACAGATCAAGCCAGGACTAAGTATTATCAGGAGTTGTTTGTGAAAGGGCTATCCAAATTACGGAAAATTTATGGCTCATGAACTGAGGGAAAAGGAATTAGGTCCTGCAGACTGTGGCATCAGTATTTAAAGCTAGAAATGAAATGCAGAGTAGGCAATGTAGGGAAGTTCAAGGTATAAATTTATGCATGAGAAGGAGTAAGACTTAATGGTGTTTTTTAAGCTTGAACACATTTTACACACTAGTGCTTGCTAATTTAAATTCTGTATTATACTAGTTTTTAGTAAATTAAAGTCGTTATCTCCTATAGGACAAAGTATATAATTGGAAGTTCTTCAAGTTGAACCATCAAATATGCAGTTGTCAAAGCAAATGACAACAACAAAAACAAAGTATAAACAAAACTCAGAGGATCCAAGCAAGTGAAAGCCCAGCCTCGGTAACATCAAAGTGATAAAACAAGGAGGCCGTTAGACCGAGGTGGCTCTGATGTGGTGGTGACCCATGGAAGCAAACCAAACCTAAGTCAGAGTCAATGTCCTGGAACCTGAGAGAATGAAACTTATGAACAACCAATCACAAGCAGCCAACAAAACGTTCCCAAATAAGGCAACCACTTAAGTTACAGAAAATCAAATAATTTCTTTGCTTTACTTCTGCATCTTCTTTAGAAAAGCCTGTGGTTGGTTCCTATCAGTGGAGTGCTCCTAACCACTTCCACTTTGGCCCTGTCCAAATGGAATCCATGTTTGCTCGAACAAATTCTTCAAAAATTTAGTGTGCTTCAGTTTGTATTTTAACAGTAACCACTAGTCACTCAGTAATGTTTACCTTCTATCATTATTAAAGCTGTTATACTCAGAAAAAAATGCCAAAACTCTAAATAGCTTTCCTTTGGAAATAATAGGAAAGTTGACTGACTAAAAATTAAATAAATGTACGAGTCTAGCTTCAAATATTAGTCACAAAATTATTCTTTCTTTACTTCTTTTTTCTTTTTTCCTTTCTTTGGTGTGTATGAAATCACAGTGGAAATTTACTAATGTGCTCTATGCAAAATGCTTTACTAAGTCAGGTGGACTTGATTCAAAAAATATTGCCAAATATTGATGTTGTTTCTCAAAATGAGTCTGATTTCTTCTACATGTAAAACGTAAAGAAAGTGGACATGATTACATATAGATATGTATCAATAGTATGTTCTCCACTCATCTGTTCCTGTTTACATGTCCATTATTATTCCAGTATATTATACCATATATTGAACTGGGTATCAAGTTGACTAGATTTTTAGTCCATTATAATAGTTTTATTGAGATATAATTTACATGCCATATAATTTACCTATTTAAATTGTATAACCCAGTGATTGTTAGTATATTCACAAATACACACAAATATTACCACAATTGATTTTAGAATATCCCAATCATGTAAGAAGAAATCCGTACCATGTAGCTATCACTCCTCCCCAATCTTTCCTACCCACTCAACCATAAACCCCCAGTAGTCTTTCTGTCTCTACAGATTTGACTCTTCTGAGAATTTTATATAAGTGTAATCATATGATATGTAGATTTCTAGGACTGGCTTCTTTTACTGAGCAAAAGGTTTTCAAAGTATAAACCATGTTATACCATGTATCAGTGTTCCGCTACATTTCTGTGGTCAAATAGTATTCGGTAGTATAGTTCTACACTTTTTATGCATGTATTAAAGAATGGGTTGTTTATAACTTGTGGCTACTAGGTGTAATTCTGCTATAAACATTTATGCACAAGTGTTTTTGGTGGACATAAGTTTTCATTTCTCTTGGGTATACACGAAAGAGTGGAATTGCTGGTTCATATGGTAGTTTTATGTTTATCCATTTGAGGAGCTGCCAGAATACTTTCCAAAGTAGCTGCACTATCTATATTCCAAGCAGCCTGAGGGCTCCAATTTCTACACATCCTCACCAACATATGTTATTATCTAACCTTTTTTGTTTTAGCTGTTCTAGTGAGTGGGAAGTAGTAGCTCAGTGTGGATTTGATTTACACTTCTCTGATGACTAATGGTATCAAGCATCTACTCATGTGCTCTAAGTCTTCTTTGAGAAATGTATATTTAGACTCTTCTCATTTAATTGTAAGGGTTCTTTATATACGAGTATTCTAGAGTCGAGTCCTTTATTAGATATATGACTTTCAATATTCCCTGCAATACTGTGGGTAGTCATTTAATTTTCATAATAGTATTCATTAAAGCAGAAAAGTTTTAATTTTTATGAAGTCAAATTTATCTATGTTTTTTAAGGAGAAAACATAGGCAGTAAAATCTCAGACATTTCTTGTTGTGATGTTTTATCTGATATATCTCCTTGGGCAAGGGAAACAAAAAAAAATAAACAAATGGGACTACATCAAACTAAAAAGTTTTTATAGGGCAAAGGAAACCATCAACAAAATGAAAGGACAACCTACTGAATAGAAGAATATACTCACCAATAATACATATGATAAGGGATTAATATCCAAAATTTATAAAAAAAACTCAGACAACTTAACACCAGAAAAACAACACACCCCAATCAAAAAGTGGACTGAAAACCTGAGTGGACATTTCTCTAAGTAAGACATACAGATAGCCAGTAGACACATGAAAAGTTACTCCATGTCACTATTCATCTATTCATGAAAATCAAAAGCACAATGACATACCACCTCACAGCTGTCAGAATGGCTGTCACCGATAAATCAACAAACAGTAAGTGTTGGCGAGGATGCAGAGAAAAGTGAACCCTACTGCACTGTCCATGAGAAGGTAGATTTGGGCAACCACTATGGAAAACAGTGTGGGGGTTCCTCAAAAAATTAAAAATGCAATTGCTTTATGATCTAGCAAGTCCACTTCTTGGAATATATCCAAAGAAACTTGAAACAGTAATCTCCAAAAATATGTACCCCTATTTTCATTGAAGTGTTATTCATAATAGCCAAGATATAGAAGCTACCCAAATGCTCACCAGTAGAAGAGTAGATTAAAAAGCTGTGGTCCATTTACAAAGTGGAATACCACTCAACTGTGAAAAAAGAATGAAATCTTACCTTTTGTGATAGCACGCATAGCCCTAAAAGGTATTATTCTAAATTAAATACATCAGACATAGAAAGCTACATACCATATACTTTCACTTTTCTGTGGAATTTAATGGACAAAATAAACAAATAAAATAGAAACAGATTAATAGATACAAAGAGCAGACTGACACCTGTCAGAGGGGAGGGATTTTGGTGGCTGGGTAAAAAAAGGTAAAGGGATTGAGCAGTACAAATTGGTAGTTACAGAATAGCCACAGGAATATGAAATACAGCATAGGGAGTATAGTCAATATTATCAAGATAAATACATCTACATGGGGCCGGGTTGGTACTTCAAGCAGCAGGGGGACCACTCTGTAAAGTACATGATTTTCTAACCACTTTGCTCTACATCTGAAACTAATATAGAAATAATATTGAATGTAAACTGTAATTGCAAAATAAAAAATTAATAATAAATACATTAAAATAAAATCATTTTCTATGTGGTACCAGATGACTCGTACTTGTTTAAGAAAATGTACTTCTTTTTTTTTTTAAGATTTTATTTATTTATTTTTAGAGAGATGGGAGGGGAGGGAGGAAGAGAGGGAGAGAAACAGCAATGTATGGTTGCCTCTCACATGGCCCTCACTGGGGACCTGGCATGCAACCCAGGCATGTGCCCTGACTGGGAATCAAACCGGGACCCTTTGGTTCCCAGCCCGCGCTCAATCCACTGAGCTACACCAGCCAGGGCAGAAAATGTACTTCTTAAAGATTTAGTTGTTCATTAGTCTAAATTAATATGAGCATTAATCAAGAATTAGTGTGACAAATTACATACAATAAAATTCCTATTATTGTTCTATCAACTATCTTACCATTTCTGGAAATAAATGATCCAAACTTAATTGCTCTATATATACATCCATAGTGCATGCATGTATGCACATCTGCCACTTCTCACATTTATGAAAATGTTTCTAAGCCAAAGAATTGAAAAGTGTTATCATATTATTTTCAGAGTTCCTTAGAATTAAATAGGTGAGCTTTCATGGTTAGTTTCTTTGATGTATGAATACCCTTGAAAATTTATATTGATATTAATATTCAAGTATTAAAATACTTGCTATCTTCAGTGACACCTGGTAGAACTATAATGACTGTCAATCATTTGGGGAATGATGTAACTCAGGGAGATCCAACATTCCAAGTGATGAACTCTGAAGAGAAATGTTTCAGTAGCAGCAAGTAGGGATTGCTACAGTGTGAGCAGTTGTCACAGATGTTAAGGCTACCATAGTTTACAATTCAATTCAAAATAGAAGGTTAATTCTTTAAAATAATTTCCCCAGTTGCATTGGCTTCTTACTTGCAGGGCTTTCTTATGCATGCTTCTGTACACTAAATGCATAATGTATCTACACTTAGCCTAAGTGTAATACTTCCCAGATATCATTTCGAAAACCAGCAAGGACAAAGCTCTGTGATTGGGGCTAATTTAAGGTAGGTGGTCTTCACAGGAACGGCTTACATGAGAGTCAGAGAAAATGGATGTAAATATCACAAATATCATGGGAAAAAAGTAGTGCCAATAGCAATAATATTAACAATAAAAGCAATTATATATGTGGAACATTCTAAATATTTCACAAAGAATAGTTAATAAAATGGAGTAACACTATTATGAATATATTATAATTCCCATTTTATAACTGAGGAAACCAGAGTTCAGAAAGGAGAAAATAAGCTACTTAAATTCACACAGCTACCATGCCACAGAACCTGGATTTGAATTCAGTATAATTCTCTACATACGCTCTCACTAAGAGCCGGGTCTTCTGGTTTCTCCACTCTGTTTCATAGTTTTCTTACTATTCCTGATACTATCCCTGCTTTTCTTTTTGAAACATAATGTCACTGTGAGGTGAAGTGCTTCCCCAATTCATTTTCCATTGTATAGTTTTATTCAATTAAGTTCTTACCACTTCTTGAAATAAAAAATCCTAACATATATATAATCTCCATGGTGCATGCATGCACACACACACATGCCATTTCTTATCAAATTTATGGAAATGTCTCAAAGCCATAGAATTGAAAAAAAGTTACTGTACCATTTTCAGAATATGCTTTCTTCTCAGGACTCCTAACTAGAAAAACTGTAAAGACATGTTAGAACATCAAGTTAATTTATTTATAACTAGTGATCAGAATACCTTAGCTCTCTTAAAACATATTTTGATCCTGTGTTCCAAAATTTTTTTTATAAAACAAAACTGCCATTTCTATACATTATATCCCAGCACTATTACTCTTCCTTCCTTCTGCCTTTCACATAAGTTTCCTCCTTCACATTCCTGCTGCCACCTCCTCTTTTAGTCCATCAGTACCTAAAGCATGGATGGCGACAACGGCTATGCAACTAGATTGTAATCATTTCTAGTTTCTCCTCAGTAGAATCCACCCTGAACACACTGCACTAATCCTTCTAATGCAGTAACCCAAGGTGGTCACTAGTGCTTGGTGGCTCTGTTACTCTAGGATAAAGTCTAATTAATCTCTTTCACTTGGTAGCAGATAAAAAATCAAATATTCAATTAACATAAAAAAAGCAAGAGGTGAGAGGGAGGAAAAAAACCTTTTGGTTGGAATAAAAATGTGTGCCATATTTTTGAAGCAAAATGGGCAAAATTTAGCAAATAGTCAAATGTGTGAAGTATTTGATCAAAACCATTATAGAGTAAATTGTATGCCCTTCACCACATTCTGAAGTCCTAACCTGCTGTACCTCAGACTGTATTTTGACATAAGGTCTTTAAAGAGATAATTAAGTTAAAATGAGGTCATTAGGTTGAGTCCAAATGCAATGGGATAGGTATTCTTATATGATGAGATTAGGCACCAGATAGACACCGAGAGGAAGACCCTGTGAAGACACAGGGAAAAGATGTCTGTCTGCAGGACAAGAGAGAGGCCTCCGAAGAAAGAGACCCTGACAACGTCTCGACCTTGACATTCTGGCCCCCGGAGTTGTGACACAGACATTCCTGCTGTTCCAGCAACCCAGTGACTGTCCTAGAAAACTAATACCAATGTTCTCCTTAAAAGAATGTATCACATAAAAATACAAATGGGAGAAAACATATGTTAATGATTGCCAATTGTGTACTAAGTATAATATTTTAAAAATAGACAATGTTCTAAATATGCTTTTCTTGGAGATTAAGGAGATTCATTAAGTTGCTGCCATAAATAGAAAAAAAGTGGAACATGTGGGAAAAAGTTGTTAATTTAAAAAAGGCTTCAGAATAATATGTAAAATATAATCCCAATTGCATAAATTATAAGAATAAAACCTCTTCAAAGGTGATTTTCCTCATTTCATTTACATATTCTCTCTGACATCATAGTTTTTAAGAGTATCACGGCTTACAGTCCATTTCAAAATAGAAAGTTACTTTTTAAAAATAATTATCAGTTGAATTCATTTTCTTTCTAGCTTCTAAAAACTTTGTTTTTATTTGGTTATGTATTTTATTGTACATAATCTTTTAAGTGACCGTATATAGATTTTTCATCATTTTATAATATTTCCAATTATTATTATTTTCCAACTCCTCACTCTATGCTCTTTATTTTCCTCCTAATCTTGAAATCACTCTGCTTCTTGAATTGATAGGGTGGATAAGAAAGTTAAATATAACCTGAGGAAAATCAGAAGCACATGTCTGCTTTATTGCATTATCAGCACTGTGGCTGATTTTTTAGTTATTAGTGCAATCAAAAAACACTCAGTAACCCTTTTACTTCCTTGAGTCTGTGTTGAGCCTGCAAGTTCAAGGAAAAAATCCCTACCTGTTTTACCCTACTGCCTCTAGCACTTCGAACCACGCTTGACATATGATTGGTTAATGGAAGACATACACAAACTTTGTAGATATTTTTCAAAACATCCAAACATCTTACTAAACAAATATTACATACTCAGAACTTATTTTAATTGACAGGGAAATATTTTATAGCCATTTTCATTATTTTAGGAGAAATATTTGCTATTTCATGTGGGAGATATTTGTACAGGATACGAAACAACGGGTGAAAAACATAAAAGGAAAATGTATGTCATTCAGACAAAGCATGCTGTAGGACCTCGGCTCTTAAACTGCAGGCTGTGTACCAGCGCCATCGACCTCGCCTGGGAGGCTGCATCTCAACATGCAGAAGTGGCATCTGTACCAGCATAAGGTCATTGGGTGATTTTTATGCAAGTTCGTATTTAAGAAACATCCTGACATACATCAAATAATACAAATATTCCAAAGAGTCAAAAGAGAGTCAGGAAAGACTTCATATGAACTTGTTACTATATAATTATAAAGAATAATAGACATGTCTCTAATAAGTTTCTAGACATAACTGAAATTGTTAAAAGTCACTGGTTTTCCTTATATTCAATTTACATTAAACTAAACAGTTTATTTATATTCAAGGGAAATAAAAGGAAAAAACATCCTTGTTTCATGCTTTTAATGAATGAAACGTATTATAATATCCTGAGTACTCCCTTATCTGAAACTTCAAATTGATGTGAACAGCAATTAGACATCATTCAGGATTACATCAAATGAATGGTGTAATTAGTCTATGTGAAGTTAATGAAGGAGAACAGAGAAAATGCACAAGAGGATTGATGGCCTTAAGGTTGGCACAGGTAAGTCGGGAGCTCCAAGTCCCCTGAAACTATTAATTGCCCATTAATCTTTCATGAACATATACTAGATGCATGTAGCATTATATTTCTATTTATTTTTATTTTTTTAATGGAATCACATTTGAAGAAGACATAAAATATAGATTAAATAATCCCTGGCTGGTGTGGCTCAGTGGATTGAGCGTGCCTGCAAACCAAAGGGTCACTTGTTTGATTCCGAATCAGGGCACATACTTGGCTTGCAGGCCAGGTCCCCAGTATGGGGCACATGAGAGACAACCACGTACTGATGTTTCTCTCCCTCTCTTTTTCCCTCCCTTCCCCTCTCTCTAAAAATAAATACATAAAATATTTAATATACATAGATTATATCATAGAAGTTAAGTGTACCCCTGGCTGGTACAGTTCAGTGGATTGAGCGTGGGCTGGGAACCAAAGGGTCCCGGTTCGATTCCCAGTCAGGGCACATGTCTGGGTTGCAGGCCAGGTCCCCAGTGGGTGCCACGTGAGAGGCAACCATACATTGCTGTTTCTCTCCCTCTCTTTCTTCCTCCCTTCTCCTCTCTAAAAAAAAAAAATAAAATCTTAAAAAAAGAAGTTAAGTGTAATTCTTAGACTAATCTTATTTCTGTATTCATATTTTCTTCTAATAGATTGAATAAAACACTGGTGACCATTTATGAAACCTTTGCTCACTGGTTTAAAGATAGTACAAGTTGCTGAAAATAATTCAACCCATAATTTATTAATTAGAGTTGATGTTATTTTACCTATATATTGTGATGGCTCAGAAATTCATAAAGCCAATATCAACCTCGCATGTTAATTCTAAAGAATAATGAACAGGTAATATGAAATCAAAAATAATCCAAAATACCTTTGTATTTTTCATTGAAATGATTCTCAAATCTAACTTGCATTTTTGTTTTGCTTCTGTAAAGTAGTACAAAAGTTAAATTTTAATTTTTAATTGATAACATAATATTTGGATGTTTACTGGAAGTATATAAGTAATGTCTTATTACATAGAATGGAGAAATTAGGATAGAAGCTTTTGATAATTAAAATAACAACTATATTGACTTGATCACATTAAGTTCATGTATGTGTATAGACTTAAAATAGTCTCAATAAAATATTTAGACCTATAGGATTCACACTATGATTCTGCAAAGAAGTCAGTCTGTAATTCCTGTGTATGCTTCATAATTAAGAAGAAAATGATTCATAGTTAAGACCTTCAGAAACAAGGTGTCTCAAATATTTTACAGTTGTTTTATGTTTCCTTATCTATTATAATCAGCTTTTCTTCAGAATATGCTTTTTAAGTTTCATTATTTCCATTATAAATGAAGATTGTTTTGATTTATTATAGCTTCTCTCTATACAACTGATAATATTGGGATTTGGGGCATTTGTAAGAAGTGATATAAGTATTTTGGTGTTCTGCTCTCATCTTTTTAATTATACAATTAATATCACTCCTTAATTAGTTATTTTACATTGAAATGAAACTGTACTTAATCTCTGGCATTTAACTATGTACTTTATTATATGGAAAGAGCAAGTATTAACTTTCTAAGCATCCATCAAGCAATCTCCTTCATTTAGTTGGTATTAAATTGACTGTAATGTCATGATAGCAAAAGTAATATGTCAGTGATTAATCATGAAACATCTAATTAAGAAACTAAGTAAAAAGTAGGCTAATTTTAATATAAATCTTTTTAAAGCTCCCATGAAAAACAAATTCAGCATGGCATTACAAATTATCTTGCCCCTTTGCTTTAATATTTACAATTTTCAAATTCATTGGCTTTTCATTTTGAAAAACTAATGTGGGATCTCCTCCATGACCCAATCCTGGTGATGCTCTAGAAGTAAGAGGGGGTCTCTGTTATCCCATAATCTAACAACAATAAAAAAAAAAGAAATCTCCTTAGGAAGGTTACTGATGGAAATGGGGATGCAAATCTTTCCGTTGCTTCATTCCACCTTGCTTACTTCACTGACTAATGACTAGTTAGGGAAGCAGCAGTGCCAGACCAGGAGAGCCAGGATGGCAGGGGAACAACAGGGCATCCCTGGATCCCAGCAGGCCTGTAACAAGTGCTGATGGACTAACTGGCCCATCCCTGAGAATTTGCTCTTGTACATCCTCCACAACTGAAATCAGAATGCTATCTATACTATCGCCTGAAGCTTTCCTGTCATCCCATCTCCTAACACTAAGAACAGAAGCTAGGTCATAGGGTTCAGCACCTTCCCAGAGGTAACACTGTGTATGGGCCATGAGCTGAAAATTGCAAGGAAATAAGAGGTTAAGATGAAAAATAATGTGTCACTAGTAAAAGTTCAAGCTCTGTGATGGGAGACAAACAAGTAACTAGTATATAACAGAGTTCCCTAGAAAACAGAGCTTGCGGCAAATTTATGTTCTGATAGTGCTGTAATGTGCAATCCCAGTGCAGAGTGACTGATGGCCAGGGGAAGTGAGGCAGGAAAGTGTAGGAAGCAAATGCAATGTGATGCATTTCCATGCTGGCCATGATGGCACAGCCACTCATCCCCACAAGCTACCGCACAACTCAGAGGACAAAAATGGCATTTCGTGACTCTGGTGCCAGTGCCATATCAAACAGTCCTCAGAAAGGTTTCAGATTCTGCCAAATGACTGCAGATATTGGTCATAGTACTACAGCATGCATTTTCAGTGGTTGTGATAGCACCCCTAGGAAAGCAGAGATTGGTTCTCGGTGGTGGTGGGAAAGGGGCTGCAAAACATTCTTGTACATTTAAGTAAGATATATATAAAAACACACACACGCACATACCAGACACTCATATACTTAGAGCCAGCTTCATAAATTGCAGTGTCCTATGCAAAATAAAATGAAAATTCTGCTTCTTGAAATCTTATTCAAAAAGCAGGAGAAAAGTGCCACTAAATATAATAAAGTAGGTGACTTTTTTTCTTTCATCTGCAGTCTAGCTCTCTACTTGTCAAGGTATTTATTTGCTATTTAATGTCATTCAAAGTAAAATAAATGTAAATTTTTGATCATTTTTCTTTCATCTTTATATTGTGCAATCACAGTTTTAAATGCAAATATAAGACCACTTAACTCCTTTGTAGAATCACTAAATTTACATAATTTGTATTTCACAGCTTATATATGCATATGTATTTTCTTTCATCAGAACAGCAGAAACATTGTACAAAACTGTCTTCCAAAATAGTGCTACCATTTTGCATTCTTACCAGAAATAAATAAGAAAGACTTCTGTTCCACATCCTCACCAGAATTTGGTGTTATCAGTGGTCCAGATTTTGGCCCTTCCATCTTTCTTCATTTGAATTAATCACTTGCAAAAGGTTAAGAAATGGTGATGTTACTGAGTGTCAGATTACTATCTCATTTTCCAGGGTACTTGGGTCCCTCCTTTTTTGCCCCAGCCACAGAAGTGTCCTGAATCCAACTGCTGATGGGCAGCCTGGCTTGGGAAGCTCTGCTGCTAGTCATCGGGGCCCCTGTTGCTTTCACATGCATAGGTCATATGTCTCCAAAATCTCGGCCTGAGATTCTATTTTCTATAAACAGTTCTAATTGTTTTAGCCCAGGCTTCCAAGAACACAGAACTTGAAGCAAGGTTTATACTCCAATATGTTATTGGGAAGTATAAACCCAATGCAGCAATAATGAAGAAAAAGAGAAATAAAGTGGGTAAAGATGTGAAACAAACACAGGTAGTGTATTTCCATACTGGCCACTTTATCACACAAACTATGAAAGAGCTGAGTTTGGTAGTTGCACCCTCTGTGCCCCTATCTGAGGTTTCATATGGGCTGTAATTTGGAATATACCATCAGAAAAAAAAGGGAGTGGAGGCTTTTCAAAATCTCCTATTGATCAAATATTGACCTCTCCATATACTCTGAGGTTCCATCACCTTGGCCTTTTCAGCAACGGCTTAAAAAATTTATATATACCCCAGGCCTTTGAGTGCGATATTTCCCCTGAGTGAAGTCATCACTGAAAAACTCAGAAACTACTGCTATACAGTGAGTCCATCTTGAGCGACTAAGGAGCATGGCTGTAAGGAGCTGCCACCAGGAGGCCACTGAGATGGAGAATTAGGGAATTTGGAGACACGGGGGCCAAGAGGATGTGGTTCGGTGATGAGTTGAGTGTAATGCACAGAGCAGGCTGAATTATATGACCAGCCAAAGCAAGAATTCAAACAAAGGACAATAAATATGCCCAGAGAAATAAGAGAAAACTAGAAACATGCAACAATAACAAGCAGATATAAAAATGAATGGGAGAGATTGATTGGAAAGTATAAATGCTAAATGTAAAAAAAAAAAAAAAAAAATGCATGGGTTAGAGCCCTGGCTGGTGTACCTCAGTGGATTGAGCACGGGCTTGCAAACCAAAGGGTCGATGGTTCTATTTCCAGTCGGAGCACATACCTGGGTTGCAGGCCAGGCCCCCGGTGGCGGATGCATGAGAGGCAACCACACATTGATATTTCTTTCCCTCTCTTTCTCCTTCCCTTCCCTTCTCCCTAAAAATAAATAAATAAAATCTTTAAAATATATTTAAAATGTCTGTATTAAAAAAAAATACATGGGTTAGAAAAGGTGCAGATGCAATGATCCAGGTGAATGTCAAGTCAAATAGTTAAACAGGAAAAGATAAATTCAAACAGAAGGTAATAGAAATGTTAAATATGAAAAAAACTTTATACATATGGAAACTAGATGTTAATAAATACCTTTCCTGAATGTTCATAATGATACAAAAGAAGAAGTAAATGCAGTAGAATCAGGCTCTGTACCAACTACTCCGACAAAGCAGCTAAGAATGATGAAACAACATCATAAGAAACCAACATTAAATCACTGAAAATCTTACTAGAGAGTAAGAATTATTAGACTAAAATATACGTGAAAATGGGGATCCAGAAAGGAAAGCTGAATATCGAAGCTTGACACGTCCCCTGAAAGCATCCACCCAGACTTTCCGTACTGGTGTGAGGCTGCACAGACTCACGGGGCGTGGACAATGGCCCTCTGCAGCTGGAGGTACTGCGGACTTCCAGAAAGTGAGGGAGAATGCCTTTTGGTCAATTTTTTGGCACTGTTTCTTTTAATTTATATTTTCTGTTTGTTATTTTATAACTAATTTCTAACTTTATTTCATTACTTAATTTATTTGCACTTTTTGAAACTTAAGTTTTTTGCATCCATACATATAGTCTATTTTCATGAGCATTTCATGTGCTTTTAAAAAGAAAGTTTATTCTCTGGTATTGGTGCGCCAAGTGGGATAGGATGTGTGTGTGTGTGTGTGTGTGTGTGTATCATTAAGAACTCCTTCAACTTTTTCTTTGAATGAAGAATGGTATTCTAAAATACCCCTTTCTCATAACTCTTATACCTCTATTATACATTTTGTCTTTACAATTATAAGTTGTACTTCTTTGTCTTATTTATTGCTGCTTTGCTTAAATTCAGCCTAGCCAGATATTGCCTTCGCCTTCCTGCTTTTTGTTTGTTTGTTCGTTTGCATTTGCCAGGGTGTATATCTGTGTCATCCTGGGATTTTGGCTGTGTCCCTTTTCTACAGCAGAGGCCTGCATCTTGCTTCATGTACCATCAGATCATCTGTTTTCTTTAAAGGGTGAGGTATCTACAGTTACATGTTTTCATAAAATGAATTTTTTGGATTATTTTATGCTTTGTATTATGTTATATTTTTTGTTTGTCACCCACTATGTGGTCTGCTTCTTTTGAATTTAAATTTTCTGTGGTTTTGTACTTCTTAAGGTATTTATAAAACTTTTTCATCCTACTGGGTGCAGTTGCACTAATATCTTTATATAATTCCCCCAGTCCCAGTCTGCCTTACCTAGAATTTCACTAATGGTTTGTTCACTTAAAGTCTGAGGCTCTCCTTTCTAACTTGCACGATAGCCAGGACTGCAATTCTACTTCTCCTTTCCCTTTTCTCTCTCCTCCCACTTTTTAAGTTGTGTTATTTTCACTTCAGCAGAGCATGTAACTTGCGTGTATTGTTCTTGCATGTTTATAGCCATCCAACTTATCCGATGTTTTATAGCAGTTCTTTTGCCAATGTTCCCCCATTCACCTCTGGGATAAAGTTTAATGTCAACACGATTACTAAAGAAGGCCTCATCACTACAAAACTACTTAGTATTGATGTTAAAAACTGATTTTTGATGCTCTTTATTTTTGGAGGAAAGCTTAGTTTGATATAAAAATAGCACAAAGAGCCCTGGCTGGAGTAGCTCAGTGGATTAAGCACGGGCTGGGAACCAAGGGGTCCCGGTTCGATTCTCAGTCGGGGCACATGCCTGGGTTGCGGGCCAGGTCCCCAGTGAGGGCCATGTGAGAAGCAACCATACATTGCTGTTTCTCCCTCTCTTTCTCCCTCCCTTCCCCTCTCTCTAAAAGTAAATAAATAAAATCTTAAAAAAATGTAAAAAAAAAACCCAAAACAAAAATAGCACAGTTTTTTCAAATATAGTCAGATTTAATAATCATACATGTTATAATTTTATACATCCATGAGATAATAAAAAATTGTAATTTCTATTCAAATGACTACTTAAATTTTATTTGCCTAAATAATTACTCGAAAATAAGGCAATATGGAAAGAAGAAAATAAGGAACTGATGAGGGCAACTAGACATTATAGGATGTATGGTCTAGAGCTACAAACCAAATATATTAATTCCATTGTATGTTCTAAATGAACAGATCAAAAGACAAATAATGGTGGAAAGAAGGGGAAGGGACTAGTCAAAAGTCATGTATGAATGATCCATGGACATGGATAGTGGTGTGGGAACCTATTGAGGGAGTGGGTGGTGGGATGTGCAAAGGAGGGCAAAGGGGGAAAAATTAGGACAACCATAATAGAATAGCAATATAAATGACTTTAAAAAAAGCAAGTTTAATCAGACTGGATTTTTAAAATATAGCTTTTTAAAATAAATTTATCTAAAAATTACTAAAGTAAAAGAAGTGATAAAGATACCACATGCATATGTCCACATTAATAATTGCTAAATGACCTTCAGACAGAAAACATTTACAGAGACATGTAAGGTTATTCCATAAAAAGGAGTTCATTTTATCAGGAAAACAAACTATTTTTAATTTACATATCTCTAATTATATGATCTCAATATGAAAAAATAAAAATTACTAGAAGAAATATAAAAATTAATTGTACTAGAAAATATTAATACTTTTCAGTCACTGAAAAGTTAGGCAAAAATCAAGGACAAGCTATTAATAAACCTAGGATTTATACAGAATTCTGCATCTATAACTCTTCCGGATTGTACACCTTTATTTCGCACTCACAGGGAGAATTGGCAAATCATATGCCGCTGGGCCATAAAGCAGTGCCAACACATTTCAAAGTGCTGGATTCACACAGAATATGTTTCTGACCTCATAGAAATTAAGCTAGAAATCAATAAGGACAACAAAAATCCAAAAAGACCCCAATGCCCCAATGTTTGAAAATTAATAGAGAAGAGCCTTGCAGGAATTGAAGGTCATGATATGCCCTGAACAGAGTATATTTTAACTCGATTCTGTGTAAATGAGAAGGGTCAGGAGGCAGTGAGGGAAGAGAGGGGTCGGAGAGAGAAGGAAAGAGTAAGAGAGGGAGAGCAGGGAGGTGGGAAAGGGAAGGGGAGGGAAGAGGATGTGAGGAGAAGAGAGGAGAGGCAGGGAAGGGGAGGGTCATGGGGAAAGGGAAGTGGGAGGGGGAAGCCACATTTAATTCAGGAGAGACAAGCCCCTGGCTTCTTCTGTTGGTGGAAATAAAATAAAATTTGCTTACACCTTTTCTCTACGCTGTACTACCTATATCTGCCTTTGGACTTTTTCAGATGTGAGTCAAGTATATTTCCTATGACTCCTAAACTCTGGCAACATTGTCAAACTTTTCAGATGGTTCTCTGAAGTCCTCTTAACTTGACTTGGGTGAAAGAGAGAAAATGCCTGAGATTTGACATAAATCTTTTCTAACCCTCTCCTGATCCATCCCCACGATCCTGGAAGCTCCCAAAATGATGAGATAAACCACATGCTACAAAGCTGGTTTTACAATTGGTAACCATACTATAGTAGATAATTTAGCATCTAAAATCCAAGCGCTTAGGAAATCTAAAATTCTAAGACAATAGGAAAATGATGGTTAAGTTTCAGTAAAAAATACTGATACATATCTGTTTGCATATTATTACATAAACACAGGCACATGTGTTATAGGCTACCACACACATATATATGCACAGACAAGAACACACGCAGTTAATAAACACAGTGTAATATTTGAGTGTTTATTGTAATAATATGTCAATGTATCCCCAAAATGATTGAACTGATTTATTATACATTAGATAGCTATTATCATTATAGAAATGAAAATTGGTTATCATGTTATTCTACTTGACCCTTGAAATGGGGAAGATTGAGTATAAAATTAGAAAATATGCTAATATTAAAAGGGTCATTATTATCATGTTAATTTTAGAACATCAATATTGATAGACAAAAAAAAGTACACAATTTAACAAAGTTGGGTTTAGTCATCAAATTAAGACAGTGACTCTGATTGTATTATATTTTCATTGGAAAAAAGACCCCACCATTCAACCACCATGTACATGTTAATTTAGATATATAGCTTCTGACCCATGTAAAGCTAAATACAACATAAGCCAGAAGCCTAAAATCTAAAAATTATGAGCATAGTGTACGCAGATGCAATAAAGAAATCCCAGGTTTTACAAATTCCTAAATTGGTTTTCCTTGAACTTATCATCAAAATCTGAGAAAAGATTGGGTTAACAAGGAAACAAAACTAAAGCTAAAATAAGATAATGTAACAAGAATTCTCAACAAAAATACATAATAGTTACCATATGTGAAACTATGCTCAACATCATTAGAAACCAAAAAAAAAAAAAAACAAAAACCTAAAACAAATGAATAAAGCATAAGAAGATGCCCCCTTTCACCTAAAATTAGCAATCAGTAAGAGTAGGCTGAGGTGGGCCCTTTGGTACACTACCTAGAGGAGGGAAAATTGCTATAACTTTTCTGAATGGCAATTTGACCATCAGGGACCGAGAATGCTTCGTTATCTTTGCCATGGCAATGTTACATCTAACATGAGGAATAATGCTAAATCAAACCTCATGAATAAAGGCATCTGTTGTAGTTATTTTTAATAGTGACAACCAAAATGTCCTAAAAGAGTGCTTAATTAAATTGTTACACTCACATTACAAATGGTATGCAGAGGTAGTTATAATATGAAGAAGTATTTATGATAAAATTAATAACAGACAAAAATCGTCTAGAAATATCCCAAATATGCCCTCTCACTACTGGCTGAAGCAAATACAGAACCTCTCTGCAGAAAGGTAACCTCAACTCAGACTTTTTAGTCTCTCGCAAATAAATTTAATAAAATATGAACTAAAAAAATTAGAGAATGAAAGAGCTAACCAGTAACTATGAATAAGATTTTTTTCAGAGACAGTAGTTTCCATATATAAAAGGTAAAAATACCTGTAGTACCTTTGAAGAAACAACAGAGGAGAGAAGTGATTGCCGGCAAATAAGAAATCACTACAAGTAATAAGAAAATATGGATAAAAATAAAATACAACCTCTTGAGTAAAAACACATATTCTATATATTACATAATAATGCATAATGGAAAATAAAACTGCATGCATATTTAAATACTGCTCAAGAATTCATAGCTAGATGATAGAGCTAAACTTTACAACTTTTTCTTTCCTGGTGGCCCTTTATTTTCAACATCTACATTATTCATAGTTGAATTTGAAAACAAAGCAGTGGATTGTATAAATATGCACTAAAACAAGATTTGCTTCATTTGGATCATATGAAGATATTCAGAAATACTCCTTTCTTTGGTCTTAATCATCTTATTTTAAGATTTCTTTTTGTGCTATAGGAAAAACTGATGTGAGAAGCCCTTCTCTTTAAGTTAGTGACCCACAGGAATGCATTCTCATTGCCTGGGGCCTTGGTTTGACTCTTTGTGGATGTCAAAACTGATTCCGTCAAAGAATGCCTTCAGAGGAGTTCACTGTGACCTTCACATGGAAGAAAAAAGTTCACACTATCACCCATGGAAACCCCTAAAACTGGAGGATGGGAATATAAAAAATGGATCTGCAGTGTAAGCAATAACCTCTGACCCAGTTATTTCTTCAATTTTGAAATGCTCGTCTTGGAACTATAACATGGCATATTGGTAAGTGTGCCTTCAGTTTTTTACATGTTCAGTAGAAACCTTGGATGAAATATTCAAATGATCTAGAACAGCATTGACACATAGTATTACCTCCTCCAGAATAATGAACAGCACCTTCTGAGCCTAAAGACAGCATTAATTGAGATTTCTTTAATGGAAAAGAAACCTAAGATTATTTTGAATATATCCTATGTGCCAAAAATGTGACAGATGTTTTATAATTGTTATTTCATTTTACCTCCACAATAATCTTAGAGGTAATATTACTTTACATGTTGAAAAACCAAGACTTGGAGGCTAAGTAATATGGTAAGTCACAGAGACAGCCAGAGTTGGTGACTCCAATCCAAGACTGTGTGACTTTAAACCCTAAGTCCCTCCATATAGAATACATTATCTTACAACTTTAATACAATTCACAAGCCCTTTATAATCAATTAAATGAAAACTTAACTATACAGTGCATTTTATTTCATTCTTCCTTATCTGCTTTTTATGTTGTAAGATCAAATTTATTTTGCTTTTATATTTCATTTATTTTAGGTTTATAGTTTTACAATGAATTCTACCAGATACTCCAAAGAAGAGACCAGTGCAAAGTCATACAAAACCTCTAGATATTAGGAAAAAAGTAAATGCTGCCCAACTAATTTGAAAAGACCAGTATACTACTTAGATAAAAGCCAGTGACTGAAGTAGGATGAAGTTGTACATCAATTTCATGCATGTAAATACATGGAAAATGATAAGTAAAGATATAGCGCTGCATTAAAAAAAAAAAAAAAAAAAAGAACCCTGACCAAGTTGGAGTTATCTGAGAAATTCAAGAATAGTTTTACATTAATAAAACTAAAAATAAAAGCCATATTATTATCTAAATAGATACACAAAACTCACTTAATAAATGTCAACTTTAATTTGGGACAGAAATTCAAGGAAGCCTAGACAAATAATAAAATGTCTTTACCCTGATAAAATGATATCTCAAAAAACAGCTTATGATAAGCATTATTCTTACTAGAAAATGACACAGTATAATTTAAAAATCAGAAACCAGCCAAGTTCGGTCCAAACATCCTACTTTTATTACGTATATTACTGGATATTCTAGCCATCTTATTAAGGCAAAAAACTAATTAACAGCAAAAGTATTTGAAAAGAAGAAACAAAATCACCATTACACAGACAATGTAATTGTAAAATATCAGTCTGTGGATAATGACTTCTACTACTAGAATTCCATTCCTTAAAAACACTTGCGTACATGAACATAAATATATGATCAAAGATTATCATCTTAGCACTGTTCATAGTAGTGAAAATTTGAGAAACATATGTTAGTTAATAGGGCATTTAACAAGTAATGTTAAATTATATATTGGGACAAATTTATTTTATTAAAAAAATTATATTGGGCCAGTAAAAACAAGTTAAGAGATTAAATGGTCAGGTTCATTGCAAAATAACAAAGGACACCATATCATTATCAAATGCATCTGTGTGTGTGTACACATGGGTATGTGTACATGATGAATGGAAATTAATATAAGACACTATAAGAGGATTCAAATCAAAGAGTTGATGGAGACTCTGGAAAGGAGAGCAATTATCTATATACTTTGGAAAAGGCAGGAATTAAATAGGAACTTACTATTTTTGCTTAGTAAAATTCAATTTACAAATAGTATCAGTCTACATATTAATTACTCTTTTGATAAAGAGTAAGAGATAGTATAAAGAAAAGCATAATAGGCAAAAAAGATAAACTACAATATAAAAAGAAAAATAAATTAAAAGACCAATAACCATATCAAAAATGAATAAACTAAAACAGCATTATATACGGTGCTCACACAAAACATTTTTGCCCATGGCATTAACGGGATTAACCCCCTCTGAGAGTAGGAAACAAACAAACAAAAAAGATATAAGCCCTTGTTTGTAGAAGTATAAATTGGTGCAATTTTCTCAAAAAATTACTTGGTAGCACCCATAAAAATTAAAAAGCATATACTATTTTAGCTGAAAATACATTTCTAGAAAATTTTTCTACATATATGCAGTAAGATATATGTAAAGAGATACTCATAGTACACCATTGGTAAGAGTGAACAATAAAATGCTTATAAGTTGGGGAACAATTAAATATATTGAGTAATATTTAGCTGCAATTGTAAGTAGGAGCTCCAAATACACTAACATAAAAGATTATCCAAATATTTAAGTTAGGCAAAAAAGAAATAATAAGCATATAAAGTGTGGTCTCATTTATATTAAAAATGTTTTGTGAAACTGTACTAAGAAATTGAGAAGGAAAGGGTTAACAGTCATTTCTTATAAACTCATTCTCCCCTTCTTCTGGAAATTCCATTGGTTTAAGGGCTGTGTTTAGGAAAAGATACAGATGTTCAGTGGAGAATCCTGGCGGAAACCATCTTAACCAAGCAATCCAGGTTAGCCTCACCCGCACACCTCTACCTACTGACATCACACAGTTCCTAAAAGACTCCATCGAGAAGCGCACAGCATCACTTCTGTGTTATACTCGCCAAAAGTGCATGTTTTTATTCCAACTATTTTAAAAATCTGACAAATCTGGTATGGGAGATATTTCCTAAAATAACTGACCAGCAATCTTTGAAAGTATCAAGGTTTTGTTAGACGAGAAAAGATTAAGGAACTGTCACAGATTGGAGAAAACTAAAAAGATGTAATAATATGAAATGTTGGACTGGATCCTAAAAGAGAAAAATTATATGATCATTCAAATTCATGAGTCTTGAATAAAACCTATACTTTTAATTAATAATATTGCACTATGATTAATTCTTAATTTTGTTAGTCATACTGTGGTAAGAGGTCAGCATTAGAGAAAATGTATGAAAAATATATGGGAATTCTCTGTACTTTTTTTTTTTTTTTGCTTCTATTGTAAGTCTAAAATTATCTCAAAAAAATTTAAAGTGTATATGTAACCAAGGGAAAAAATGAAAAAAAATAGGCCATGAATTTACTTATACTGTGACCTTTTCGTAAGGTCATTGTTATTGTTATAGGTTGTTGTCAGTGTCCCCCAATGAGTCATACCTCCTAGTCTGAACACCTTCACACATTGACTAAAGCCTTGGCCATGTGATTTGGGTTGGTCAATGACAAGTCAGCACTTAATGAGGCAGGCAGAGGCTTGTTCGGTGCTTGAACACGGCATTTTCCTCCCAGAACACTGCTACCACCATGTACTCCAGCAGGCTATTGTGCTGCAGGGGCCAAATGGAGGAGAATGAGGCACCTGAGACAGCGGGCACAGCTAAACACCAGACATGTGAGAGAGGCTTTGTGGGATGATCCAGCTTCAGTCAAGTCACTGGATGACAAAAACTGGGTGAGAGATTCCAGATAAAGCCAGCAGAAATACTAACCAGCTGATTCTAGCCTAAATTGAAGAATTATAAGGAAACAGCTTGTGTTTCTCTTAAGCCATAGGCATAGACATTCTTCATCATGGCAATTATTCAACTATGTGCATAACTTGATGTGTCATTTATGTTCAATAAAGTAAATGTGACAAGCAATACTTTCTAAAAATGGGTATGCATAGGTTGTAGTCTAATGTAACTAAGGTCAGAATAATGGTCACAGCCTCTTAGATGTCCTGTATATGAGGGGATTTTCTGTCCAGTTTAGAACAGTGCAAGTGAAGAGTATCTCTGAGCAATGGGCCCCTTCTTGGAGTTGTCTGTAGTCAGTCACTGTATGAAGACAGAGCTCATCTCTGTGAATGAGAAAAAGACAGTGTCTGTTTGGCTACTGTCTACTTGCACTAACAGTTGCCCTACTTTATTTAGTGCTCTTGATATAAAAGACATGGTGAGTTAATGAAATATTTAGAGTTGTTGCTTAAAGACATGGCCTCTTGACTGTAGCAACAGAGATTCAGTCAAATATACATGCTTTGCTCAGTAATTTCTCTGGATTTACAATATCTCAGAGATATAACCCTTATCTTCAAGTATTTCCAATGGTCCAGTCTCTTCCGACAATAACTGTGCAAGGTTTCTCGGGCGAGCTCTGATTCAGGGGAGTAAGTGAGGGAGGTCTCTTTGAAGAAGCACAGGCAGCTCATAGCCGGTGCGCACAGCTTTCGGGTGTGTGGACTGCTGCTCTTCTAGTCCTGTGCCTCTCTTGGTCCGTGTCAGTCTTCATCAGATCTTCTCTAAGGGGACACCCTTGGAGCCCCCTGAAGTCTAGATTTAAAGAAGATCTCAGCTTCTTCTGTCATCAGTCATTCTGTCATCCTAAAGGCACAAAGGACTTTGCCTTACATGCTTCCCCCAGGCCTTCCTAAAATAGATTTCTTCATTACCAATTATTCTTTCATTTTAAATGTGTTTGCTTCGAGAAATGTTACCATGCTAATACAGAAATGATAAAAGGGGGAAAATAAATTGTAAAGCATTTTTTTCTAGATGGTGTTTTAAATGCTAAAGTCTTGCAATGAAGAAATCTTGTTTAATAAAATATATCAGGAGCAGAAGTGAAATATAAGCTCATCATTTTCTGCGGACTATGTGATGATACTATACATTATAAATCCCCAAATATCTATAGATGCATTATTAGTAAGAAGATAATTTAGCAAAGCTGTGGGATATAATGCCAACATACAAAATCTATCAACTGCATTGACTATCAGAAACAAAAAGTTTGAAAATGAAATACTAAATGATACTATTTACAATAGCTTCAAAAGTTATCAAATGAAAAACCAAAATGAAATACTTCTGCACATTATAATTTAAAACAAATAAAAGCATCAGCTATTGGCAAGGGTGTGGGACAACCAGAGCTCTCCAACATTGCTGTCTGGAAGATTATAAAGATATACAGAGAGAGAGATATTCTCATAGGTAAAAATTAGTTTTATCTTGAAATTACCAGTTAACAAATCAGGAAAGTTTCTTAAAATTTCAGAGCTATCTGTATTATCCTTGACTTTCTACTAGTCCTAAGAAACACAAACACATGTATACAATAACAAAATAAAACCCAGATTAATTGTCATTTCTAACAAGTACTATTTGAAAAGTCCAATGTATTATTAGAATGTGATCATGATGTTGCGGAAAATTGTTTTTTCAATTCCTTCATATCCATGTACATTAATAATGAATTGAAACACACTATTTTCTATAAAGTGTCAAATAATAGAACATGCCTGCACATAAGAAATTACACTCTAATGGATTTTAATAGATAGGTTTATTCAAGTATTCAGTATAAAAAATGTGTTAGTGACAACAAATTCAAATATGTTTTCCTTCACTCATATATATTTGATATAAATTTGAGACAAATGTGCCTCTCCACATATATCAGCCAAACTCAGTTCCCTTGAAACCTAATTATTTGCCACAGTTCCTCAGTTCTTCACGAAAAAATATATACAAGATGTTAAGAAGCTACATAACTGGAGTTCTCTGACACCTCTCTAAATTTTGGTCCATGAATCTAATTAGAATCTCTTTTTAAAAACTGATTATGTGCTTTACCATCTTTTACTATTAAACTTAACTTTGTAGTCATATCCGTTACTGAATGTAATATAAAGGATGATAAAATATTCCTATAATAGTACCTGACACTTTGAAGGGAACCAACATGAATTTTTTAGCTAAGTAAATGTTAATAAGGAAACTATAAAATTATTTTAAGTAATAACAAAGTAGAAGCACTCGGGAAATGAATATATATTTTTTCATTTTATTTGGTACATACTTATATTTGCATTTAGAGAGATGCTTTGTCTTTCAATATCAGACCTTCTGCTTCTTATATAGGCTCAGAAAATGTGTATGATAATATAGAAGTTTTTAAATATTTCTAACTTGTCCAAAATGTGAAATGGTTCATATGGTTGAGGTCTTTTTCCATATTCCGTTCCCCGAGCTATACTCATTCTTTTGTCCCTTATTTCATAGACGCATCCTCTTTTATAAGCCCTGAAGAACATAAAATGGCATCTATGTTCTGTTAATAAAATTAGAGACATCACAAGATCCTGCTTATAATTCATGCTTCTCTTTATCAGTCTTTACCCTTGTTTTGCCGTCTGTCTTTTCATTTTATTTGGCTTAGTTTAGTTTTGTGTGTGTGTGTTTATATATATTCCTAATACTATCAAATAGTTTTTACATTGGAATTTCATGTTTTTATGATAGAATATTTTTATGTTAGAGCTGTAAAATATTCTAGATTCATTAATCTGTTCCTCATGTGCTTCCAAATTATAACAAGTGACTTCTTTCAGGTATTCAAGTATTCATGTATTCATTCACTCATTCCTTTATTCATTCAGCAAGTGATTATTGAACAATTACAGTCTTCCAGGCTCTGAACCAGTTCCTAGTTATAAAATAGGAAATAATGTAGTGTTTAACATAACATTTAAGTTTTTCATTTGTACACTACCTCTAGGCTCTAACTGAAATATTAAAAAGAACAAGTTTGATGCAGAACGCCAGAATAGACTGATAACAAACAGTGAAATTGAAGCAATAATCAAAAAATTCCTGGCACACAAAAGCCTGGGACCAGATGGCTTACTAGGCAAATTTTACCTGACATTTAGGGAAGAACTAACTCCTATCCTTTTCAAACTATTCCAAAAAATTCAAGACAAGGGGAGACTCCCAAACTCTTTCCATGAGCTTAGTATTATCCTAATTCCAAAACCAGGTTCAGATACATCAAAGAAAATTACAAGCCAATATCACTGATAAATATAGATGCTAAAATGCTCAACAAACTGTTGGCAAACCATTCCAGCAATACATTAAAAATATCATACACAATGATCAAGTGGGATTCATCTCAGGGAGGCAAGGATGATATAATATTTGCAAATCAATAAACATAATGCACCACGTAAACAAAATGAAAGACAAAAATCACATGATCGTATCAGTAGACACTGAAAAAGCACCTGATAAAGTACAGCACCCATTTATGGTAAAAACATTCAGCAAAGTGGGAATAGAGTGAACATACCTCAACATAATAAAGGCCATATATGAGAATCCTACAGCTAATATCAGACTCAACAAGCAAAAACTAAAATATTTCCCTCTAAGATCAGGGACAAGACAAGGGTATCCACTTTTACCACTTCGATTCAACATAGTATTGGAAGTTCTAGCCACAGAAATCAGACAAGAAAAAGAAATAAAAGGCTTCCAAATGGGAAAGGAGGAAGGAAATCTGTCATTGTTTGCTGGTGACATGATAGTGTACATAGAAAACCCTATAGGTTCCACCAAAAAAACTACTCAACCTAATAAGTGAATTTTGCAAAATAGTGGGATACAAAGTCAATATTCAGAAACTGAAGGCATTTTTGTACACCAACAATGAAATATAAGAAACAGGAACTAGGAAATAAATCCCACTTAGTATAGCAACAAGAAAAATATAGTATCTAAGAATACATTTAACCAAGGAGGTAAAGACCTATACTCTGAAAACCACAGAACACAAAATTAAGAAAGATACAAATAAGTTAAAGCATATACTGTGTTCATGAATTGGAAGAATTAACATCATTAAAATATCTATACCACACAAAGCAATCTATAGATTCAACGCAATCCCTATGAAAATACCAATGACATATTTCACAGATTTATAACAAATATTTCAAAAATTTATATGGAACCAAAAATGATCCCAAATAGCCTCAATGATCTTGAGAAAGAAGAGCAAAGTAGAAGGGATCACAATACCAGTGTAATCAACAGTCTGGTACTGGCATAAGAACAGATATATAGATCAATGGAAAACAATAAAAAGCCCAGACATAAACCTATTTCTCAATGGTCAATGAACATTTAACAAAGGTGTCAGGAGCATAGAATGGAGTAAAAACAGCCTCTTCAACAAATGGTGTTGGGAGAACTGAAATGGTACATGCAAAAAAATAAAAAAGTGAAACTAGACCACCAACTTACACTATATAACAGAATAAACTCAAAATGGATAAAAGACTTAAACATAAGCCATGACACCATAAAAGCCCCAGAGAAAAACATAGGCAGTAAGAGTTCAGATATCCCACACAGCAATGTTTTCACCAACATATCCTCTAGGGCAAGGGAAATAAAGGAAAGAATAAACAAATGGGACTACAGCAAATCAAAAAGTTTCTGCGTGGCTAAAGAAAATCAAAAGGGAGCCCAACCCTATGGGAAAATATATTTGCCAATATCTCAGACAAGGGTTGATCTCCAAAACACATAAAGAACTCATACTACTCAACTTCAGGAAGACAAACAATCCAATTAAAAAATGGGCAAAGGACCTGAACAGACACTTCTCCAAGGAGGACATGGAGAGGGGCCAAAGACATATGAAAGGATTTTCAGCATCATTAGCCATCAGAGAGGTGCAAATTAAAACCATAATGAGATACCACCTCACACCAGTCAGAATGGCCATAATTAACAAATTAACAAACAACAAGCACTGGCTAGGATGCAGAGAAAGGGAATCCTAGTGTACTTTTGGTGGGAATGCAGACTGGTGCAGCCACTGTGGAAAACAGTAGAAAAATTCCTCAAAAAAACTAAAAATGGAACTGCCTTTTGATCCAGCAATTCCATTGCTGGGATTATACCCTAAGACACATGAAACACCAATTCAAAAGAACCTACACACCCCTGTGTTCTCAGTAGCATTATTTACAATAGCCAGTTGCTGGAAACAGTGTAAGTGCCCATCAGTAAATGAGTGGATCAAAAAACTGTGGTACATTTTCACAATGGAATACTATGCAGCAGAAAGAAAGAAGGAGCTCCTACCTTTCATGACAGCATGAATGGAACTGGAAAGCATTATGCTAAGTTAAATAAGCCAGGTGGCAAAAGACAAACACCATTATGATCTCACTCATAATAGGAACCTAATGAACAAAACAAGTAAAACAGAACCAGAGGCATGGAAACAAGGAACAGTCTGACAGCAACCAGAGGAAAGGGGGGAAGGGGATAAGGGGGAAAGGAAGGGGAAGGGTCTAGTCAAGAAACATGTGTAAGTGGCCCACAGACAGGGAAAACGGTGTGGGATTGACTGTGGGAACAAGGGGGTGGGTGGGGCAGGGGAAAGCAATGGGGAAAAATTGCAACTGTAATAGAACAACAATAAAAAAGAACAGGCTTTCATAATTGTTCATTGAATTCAGCAAGAGACTAATATTTTGCAGAAATTCTCATACATTCTTGTTCCACATTATTATAATGTATAATGGGAACGAAAACTACTTGGGAACGAAATGGCCCTGAGCTAGAAAGAAAGATCTCTACATTTTCAGTAATAAATATGATTTACCTCAGCCTCTATGATCTTACAACAAATATTCCCACTTCTCAAAAAAGCTACAAGCCACACAAAAAGGTAACACGCTACAATGAGACAAAGCCATAAATAAAAACAGACTCAGGTGTGACACAGAAGTTGGAATTACCTCACTGGGACTTTTAAATACCTGTGATTAATATGTTAAAGATTATTATGAAAAAGGAGTTCAACCTGCAAATCAGGCATATTATTTCAGCAGATAGATGCAAAGTATAAGAAAAAAAGTCTAATGAAATGTTAGAAATTAAAAACACAGTAGAAAGCAATTAAACTTGTATCCAGCAAGCTCATGGGCGGACTTCATAAAGCTGAGTACAGAATCAGTAAACATTTCTCCTAAGAACAGCAGCAAGGCAAAAATAACCCTTTTCACTAGTTTTGAGAGTGCTTCTCAGTGAAATAAGACAAGAAAAATAAAAGGTATACAGAAGGAAAACAATGAAATAAATATCTATGTACATAATACCTAACGCATACATATAAATTCCCAAAGAATCTATTAAAAAGCCCCTAAATCAGATTCAGGTATTTCTGGAATGCCCTAGGGTGCCAAGTCAATATGAAAATGGATTAAATTAAATGCAAAAAACTGATAAGCACATTGTGGAATATCTGTTTAATGGCATACTACTCAAATTTTTAAATGGACAACTAATAAGGAGCTGATTGAAAGGAACTGGAGATGAGAGAGGTTTGGTGCCAGCAGCTCTCTCTAATCAGCAGAGCAACTAATAAAGCAAAGATAGAATAGGACATAGAACGCCTAGAAAAATGACCCGAGCCACAGCGCCTGTTTCCTGCTCTACAGGAACAATTAGCAGTGTCTAACCCAAGACTCGTTCTGGATTATTCAAACCCTATCCATAATTAAAGAAATAAAAACTAATGCAGTAGGATAATATTATTTGATTTTTTGAAGTAATGTCCTTGTAGAAATGGAGGTATGCATGTCATTTTAATTATATTCCCCAGCTCTTGCATAATGTATTTATTATAAGTTTATTCAACTATTACTTATTATCCACTATGTTTCTGCTATCCTGTAATTTTTGAGAATGTAACAATAAATAAGACACAGTTGCTTACATTTAAAAGCTTCCTATCTAATTAGGGAGACATGTTTTAACTACTGTCAGCCTCTCTCCATCTCTGTCTGTCTCTCTCTCACACACACATATATGCATGGGTGCACAAGAGGATAAACTTTTTAAATCCCTCCTATGAATTGTATGTATTTCAAGCTCCAGTCAAAGTCTTACCATATTCAGCAACTGCTTTGATCACACACCTATCAAACTTTCCCAGGTTCCTACATGCCCTATAATGATGGCCTAATGGAAATGAAAGCACACAGCTCCCATTTCACTGCCTAATGAAATCAAAATATCCAGCAACAGAGTTTTTGAAAAAGAGACATCAGGTGCAGATCATGGTAGGGAATCTTTATTCTTTCTCTGAGAGTACTCTCGGGAAGGATTAAACTTGGCATGCCAAAAGGCATATAGAAAGAACACTAAATATAAGGTCATGTTCACAAACACCCATGACCTCTTTCAGTGGATACTAGAGGATGATATGAATCCTAAAATTTTATACTATAATAGGGTCTTTGAAAGAAACCTGTTTTAGTTTGAGTGAGAAGTCTGTGTCTCAGCATGGTTAAATTACATGATAAAAAAGAAAACACATTTATTGAAAATTCTTTCTGGACTTGATTTACAAAATATTTCTCTGTATCACCTCTTCCAAGATTTTAGGAAGTTTTATGACTGAATGGAAATATCATGAAGCTGATGAGTATAATTTGTATCCATAGCTAGCAAAATCACATAGCAAAAATACCAGTGAACTTGAATTCAGGAAAGTCATGCACCAGTTCTGCCTTTATAGCTAAAATTATTGTAACTCTGTGATGTTAATTTCATCTCATGCACAATACTTTATTACTTCATGGGTAAAATAAGAACATTGTACCAAAGTGCTTTCCCACTGTACGTTTTCAATGTATTTTTATGATGCAGTTGTAAATTAATAACAATAACATCTTAAAGTGATGGAAATAGAAACACAAACTGTATTGTAATAATTTTTTTGTTTGAGTAACATTCCTGGCTAATGAAAGAAAAGCAAATTTTCCTTATGATTCTTTTCTTTCATTGCATCCACTCAGATTTTAATCTAGGAAAGTAATTATGAGTCTACATTTTTATTTTTCTTCATATAGTTGACCTCTGATAAGTTTCTTTTTTCTTAGTTTTCCTAAAGGGAAACTCAGTGCATTCATGAATTAACACAAGGACATGTACAATTGAATGTACTTTTCCATTTTCAGTGACCTTTGCCTAGCAAATGTGTTTAAGTGCGCTGTCTGTGGCACACGGGAGTCAGTGTGTCTGGAAGTCTTGGAAAAGTCATGGATTTTATTGTCATTCACTTGACAATTATTTTCTTTCTTACTTTGAATCTGCTGTATAAAACTCAATGTTGTTAGTAGGTGGTTAGTCAATACATACATTTATAGAGCTTGGTCTTCAGATCCTATTGTTTATCATTGTAATCAAAATCATTTAGTGTTAAGTATGATAATCCTTATAAGTGGAGAGATGTGCAGAGGATGCCAAAAACTTGAACAAATCAATTATGCCGTAAGGAGATCTTATACTTTTTCTATTTTTCTTAACAAACCTCAAAGTACTAATTTGTACACTTTTAAGTCAATTACTTAATAGAGTTATCCATAATCTTAAAAATAAATATATAATGCTCTAAATAAATAACATGTATCAAGATCAACTAATAGATTGTAAAGCAAATTCACATTTAGTTTCAGTCTAAAAAATGATCTATTTAACTTTTCATATATTCTCTTATGGGTTTCATGAAATTGGTTGGATATTTTAGAAAAGATTTACTAAACTTTCAACTCTCAACACACTTTTTACAATTTAAAAACAAAAAGATAAAATAATTGCATAATTAATTGTGACATAGTGTTTAATAAACAACATTTAAATTTATGACCATGAAGATATTTCATTATTGAGTCAGTGTTGAAATTTTAAAATTATGTTTCATTTTAAATGCTTATAGTTATATTTAGTAAGTACTTTCATTAATGGTGCCCAATATAAAATTTTAAATCTTCAATAGTGGTTCTAGCAGAGCCTGGATTCCTCAGCAACATTGAAAGAACGCCTGCAGCAGTGTTCTTTGGTAAAAGTGTTTCTTTGCTTGTTTGTTTGTTTTTGTTGACACATTCCTAAAGTTATTAAAAATCCACAAAGAAATTCTTTATAGCTTTAAAATAGTTCATTAATGAATCAAAAGAGAATATAAAATATCTGTAAAATTTTATTTAACTTTGATTCAACTCCGAAAATTTTGATTTTGATTGGTTTTAACAAACCATAAGATTTTAATTATTAATTTATTATGAAAATGTCTAAATAACCCTTTTATTATTCTCCATATCAGTATTATCAGTACTAAAATAGTTAAAGCTAATAACATGTACATTATATTCTTGTATATTTGTACATATATATTTGTCTACATATAAATTCTTAAAAGTATATAACTTTATTATAACTAATTTGATCTAAGACACCATTGTACCATTGATTGCAAGGTCTAAGCTACACCATTTCTGTGTCCCACGAAGAAAGAAAACAAAACTGATAAACTATTGGATTGATTTTTAAGATAAAACAAAGATATTGGAAAATGATAAATGTACACTTCATAACCAGTTAGAGACAGTATTTATCATTTCCATATTGTACATAAAGTAGCTATAAGAGGAAAAGCAGGGTTATGGAACTCACCTAATATCACAGCCAGCGAGTAGCACAGCTGCAGTCTCACATCAAGGTCCTCAGACCCTGACCACTACCCTTCACTGTCTAATTCAGAAAGGACTTAATTTAAAGGAGTCCAAAATGTCTGGAAGACAGCAATGAGGCCAAATCAGACAGTGCTATGATAGAAAGGATTCTAGTATCTGACATTTTAAAATGATAAGCAAAGTCTTTTTCAGAAAATTTAAAAAATTTTCGCACTGCATATGGTGTTTAGGTCAAATCAGCGGTAAAAATATTTTCTGTCAATAAAAACAATTTTAAGATGTTTGGTGAGATGAGATTTTATTGAGATGGAATGGTGGAAAGTGTGTACCAAAACCCACAGTTTGTAAAAAAGGACATATATGTATGATATAATTTTGATTAAAAAAATACACATATATGCACACATATATGCAGAGAAAGTACGGAGGGTGTTTATGCTAGTGTGGTGGTAACCCTGCCAGGGCTGTGTGGTGGAAGCCTTGACTCATAACACTTGCTGATTATCATGGTGTAACTGCTCCCAATATTGTAACAGAGTGGTCAGACAAGATCTCAGAGTGAAGGCACAGGGGAAGAGGAGAAAACTCCAAGGTGGAATTGAAGATTAGAAGAGGCTTAATCTCCCTGCAGGGAGGGGCTTTGAAAGAAGGAAGATTGCCCCAAAGGCAACTATAAACAATTATAACTGTAAACAAGCCAGCAACCCTGCCTTCCCAGCAGGGAGGGGCTGTAGAGAGACTACCTGTCAGGCAGCATCACTAGCAGCAGACAGCAGGAGTAGGGACAGAGAGGCAGAGTTGTACACTCCAGAGAGACACCTGAAAGTGGTTAGGAAGGAACAACCAATATAGCTCATGACATAGGCTACACAGCCTGCATGAGCTGTGGGAGTTGAATACCCAGCACCGAGTGGGTGACTGGAGACTTTGCCTCCTTACGCAGCGTGGCTGACATTAGTACCTATTAGTTGAAAGAGGTGGACAATCCCACTGGCTTCCAGCGCATGTGGGATTTTGGGAGAGGACTTTTAAAACGAAGGAGAGCAGAAGCCACACTCTTGCTTTTCCCACCATGGGCAGGAGTGGCAGAAGCTAGGACTACTTGGTGCTTAAGCCCTGCATGATTGGAAGCCAGCTCCCTGAGGCACGGTCCCATGCTGGTATGCGTGCCATGCCAGGTGCCAGCCCTGGGGATGCTACGACTCAGTACAGCATGGCATGTGGATCCTGACTGCTTCCACTCTCTTGCCCTGAGATCAACACACAGAGGCATGAGCTGGGAAGTTCCTTGTGGTTGGAGCTTCCCTTGCAAGACCGTCTGGAGTGATCTGGCAACACATTCCAGACCCTGAGAGAGAGAGAGAGAGAGCTGCTAGGAGGCAATGGAGACTCTGACACCAGAGAGAGAGAGAGAACCTGAAGTTGTAGAGATAGAGATGGAGACCTAATTGAATAACAACCTTGGGCTATGGATAAGCAATAAAGGGGAACTTCTGGACGTGGATTTGGACTTTAATCTTCCTGGGGTGGTTGGTTTTCTGTGCTTTCCAGGAGAGGTTGGCTTGGTTGGCTCGGAACAAGAATGCTCCCAGCAACCTCAAATGGGCAACCCTGTTGATAAAAACCTACTTCCTTCCCCACAAATCTTTGTATTATGTATATACATGGTGACAAGCAGCTGGAGCCCATGCTTCCCAGTTACAATATGGCAACAAGCCAAATGGTAATCCATACAATACTAATGTGATGCTACTGAATACACAGTTGGGAAAAGATGTGTGTAAATAGATCTGAAAGACGGTAGTAACCAGTTCCAGCACCTCTTATGCACTAAACTGAAGTGTGACTGTGGTGATCTCTATGTAAGGGAAAAGTGAAGATTTGATTTTTTAATTTTTATTATCTACAATTTTATTTATTTTATAATATAAACACACTAGTGCTGTTTATATGTGCAAATTTGAATATGTCAGCTAGGTAAGGACTTTGTCTCCTTAACTCTCTTTACTCTATAGAGTGTGATAGTATTACTTTACAAATCAAGGAATTGGAATCTGTGTATCTGAAGAAATGTTGTTTTAATGAAGCAGGGGGGGTTAATCTTCAAAATACTTTCCTAAAAGTATGTTCAAAGTGGCTAAAAAAAGCAATCTGCAAATAAGTCAAAGCAGTTTTATTTTGTGGTCCATCCTTAAGAAATACATTAAGGAGTTTATTTCTGGGCATTGAAGATTCCTGCATATTGCATGAAAGTATTCATAGAATGCTTATCAAGGGTATTTCTAATCTCTTCTCTTTATATGATACACTAAAGTAACAAAGATTTCCAAAAAGAGTATGGATCGATATAGTATATTTCATGCTTTGTTTTCAACAGTGAAAAAAATCTTTATTGCTCAAATATATATTGTCAAGGACTTCCAGTTGAGATGGAGGCATAGGTAAATACAACTTGGCTCCTTGCATAACCACATCAACATTAAAACTAAAATATAGAATAATCATCACTCAAAACCATCAGAAATCGAGTTGAATGGAAGTCTGAAAACCACGGAATTAAAGAAACCACAGTCATACAAATTGTTAGGAGACACAGAGGGCAGAATGAGCTGGTCTCATACCATGTGTGGTAGAAAAAAATTCAGGAGGGATGTCTCATGAGGGATGGGTGCCAGTACCACACCAGGACCCCGGCCCAGGGTTCCAGTGTGAGAAAGAAAAACCCACATAACTTCTGGCTGTATCATCCAGTAGGGTTTGAGTCCATGAAAGGAACTACTGGAGTCCCAAACAGTGCCTCTTAAAGAGCCTTCACATGGACTTACTTAGATTCACTCCCTCTGAGCTCCAACATCAGGGTAGCAGCTTAAAAGGCACCCGTGGCATAAAGGGAGGAACTGAAGTGTCTGGCATCAGGGCAAGAACTGGGGGACCACTTTCTCCCAGACAGAAAGGTGGGTAGAAGCCATTGTTCTTTTTCTGAGTCCTCCTCCCTCAGTGCCACAGAGCTAGCAGGTGGGGGCCATATCTCAGACTCCTGGCTTACTACATGGTATGCTCCACCCTGGGGCATTCCTGAGGTTCCACCCCACCCAATTTATGGCCCACCTAAGTTCTTAATAGTGGTTTTTCCATATGAATGGCTGGTCTCAGTTCAGGCTTCACATCTTCTTAAATCCTCTCAAATAAGCAATAAGCAGCCTCAGTGAGACCCCAGTCCCTATACTTTTGGCTAAGCGGCCCCAGGCCTGGCACTTGCAGTAGCCAGCTATGGATCACAGTTTGGGTTTGCCTGGGAACTTCCAAGCCCAGCACAAGTAGTAGCCATCTGAGATTGCTTTGTTGCTCATGCTGGGTAGCCCCAATAGAACACAGGTGGTGGCTGACTCCAGCCTATACCATCCTGGACAACCTGCATACCTAGTGAATAGTTACAGACCATATCAGAACACCACCACCCTGCCCCTGCACAGCTGATCTTCCATGGAGGGCAAAGGTTGGTGGTCAGTGGTCCCAGTCAGTCCTTGCAGCTCTCTGGCCTGGGTAAACCCCTCCCATGATTGACCTGCCAACAGAAATCATGGCTCAACTATAAGAGGAGAGTGTGTTCAGCCCACACAGAAGGCAAGGCGTACTTTGAATACACTGCTTGGGTTATAGGGGAGGCTGTGCCAGTGGAACCTACAGGACACCAACTATACTAGGTAGGACATGCTACCAAGATGAGGAGTCATAGCAGCTCTTCCTACTACATGGAAACAAACACAGGGTGGCGGCCAAAATGAGGAGACAAAGAAGCCTGGCCCAAATGAAGGAACAGATCGAAACTACAAAAAAAGAAAATAAAGAATTAAATAAAATGGAGATGAGGAATTTATCAGATGCACAATTCAAAACACTGGTTATAAGGGTGCTCAGGAAATTAGTGAGCATCTCAACAGCATAAAAAAGATCCAGTCACAACCAAAAGATACACTAATTAAAATAGAAAAGAACAATTTAAAGGGAAACAACAGTAGAGTGGATGAAGCTGAGAATCAAAACAATGATATGGAACATAAGGAAACAAAAACAACCAATAAGAATAACAAGAAAAAAGAATTAAAGAACAAGGACAGTGTAAGGAGCCCTGGGACAACCTCAAGGATACCAACATTCACATCATAGAGATGCCAGAAAGGGCAAGAAATAGGAAATCTATTTGAAAAAATAATCAAAGAAAACTTCCTTAATTCGGTGAAGGAAATAGACATGCAAGTCCAGGAAGCAGAGAGTCCCATGTAAGATGGATGCAAACAGGCCCAAACCAAAACACATCATAATTAAAATGCCAAAGATTAAAGATAAAAAGAGAATCTTAAAAGCAGCAAGAGAAAAGCAGTTACCTACAGGGGAGTTCCCATAAGACTGTCAGCTGATTTCACAAAAGAAACTTTGCAGGCTAGAAGGGAATGGCAAGAAAAATTCAAAGTCATGAAATGCAGTGACCTATGGCCAAGATTACTCTACCCATCAAAGCTATCATTTAGAATTGAAGGGCACATAAAGAGCTTTCCAGACAAGAAAAATCTAAAGGAGTTCATCATCATCAAACTGTTATTATATAAATGTTAAAGGGACTTATTCAAGAAAAAGAAGAGTATCAAAACTATAAACAGTAAAATGGCAATAAGTATATATCTATCAACAATTGAATCTAAAAAAAACAAACTAAGCAAACAAGAAGAACAGAGATAGAATCACGGATACAGAGAGTGTTTTGATGGATGCCAGATCGGAGGAGGGTATGGGAGTAGGTGAAGAGGTCAGGGATATAGGAAGTACAATTTGGTAGTCACAGAACAGCCATGGGGATGTATCAGAATTGCTAGAAAATGCTGAGTGTCAACTGGTGTTCATCATCAATAAATTTTATAAAACTCTAAATTATTTTCCAAATGTGAATTATCCTCTTTTATTTATTGCTCATTCCTGCTACTGGCTCCTTTCATGCCTCTGCCACTAGTAAATGTAACCAAAGAAGTCACTGCACATATTTTTTTTAAAAAGTAGTCCTCTACCTCAATCACTGTGAGTCATAATTTTTTATTATACTGAAATGTATTTTTATACTATAAAATTGAAAATTAGTAGGAAATATATTTTAATAATTCATAATCCTTGATCTATTTAGTTAAGTTAAGCTTTTAGCAGAGAATACCCTATGAATATTGAAACACATAGAATTTGACATTTTTAACTCTTAAGAGACAGAGAAAATTGAACTACAGAACTAAAAGTAACCTGTCCCTTGAGAGGGAGTAGAAACAATGACACCCAGTAGCAACAAGCACAACCAATGTATACGTCTTGTTTTCTAAATACCATTTTCTAACAAAATGAACGATCCAAAATTTTGATAGAAATATAGGCCCCCAGAAACACAAAGTAGTGAGGGAACAGTTCACAAAATAAGATTTACACTCATTAAACATGTACCAAGACATTCAAATTTGCTCATAGTAAAATTTGAAGATTAAAATTAGACTTACATGATTTTTCTTTAAAATAGCAAAAATTAAAGCTAAACAAAATACTCTGTTGGCAAAGCTGTGAAAGCAACCATCTAATTTATCACTGTAAGAATGCAAAATTGGACCATACATATATAAGGGAATTTGACTATTAATACATTATCCTTTCCTACTCTTAAGAATCCATCTTAAATATATACTCCCTACTATAAAATAATTCACATATGAGGTTATTTGCAATAATATTATATGTAAAATCAAATATTAGAAAAATATTTATATCTATCCATAAAAGACTGACTACAAATAGTATGAGGGAAATTACACAATAGAAAATTATGCAGCTATAAAAATAATTTAAAAATACATCTATGATCTGATAGGTACTGATTTCCAGGATACAGTGCTGAGTAAATAAGTATATATAAAATAAAAGAAAGCCCAGTTGTATCTCCATATATTGGTTAAGACATTCCCTGTACCTTTAAATAAATTTTTCTATTACGTTTTATTACTTCACATGAATTTTGTTTCATGCAATCAAAAGAACATGAAATTAATACAGTACCAAAATTCCCATTGCATAGGATGGTGTCCACTTTTGAATTTCTCTTTCTCCAAGGTTAGGTGATATCAAAAACATAACTTGAAGAAATCACCTTATCAATCTGATATAGTGCCAAAACTCAAGGGAATCTTGTATCAAGGGAAGTAATTTCTTCTTTTTCCATCCCATTTTATCTTATTTTTCTTGTCACTTCCTTTGTGCACTCTATGACCACCTTGCCAAATGTCAATGTGTATGAATGTCTGAGTTTTAGTAATGGTGCTCTCCAGCAAGCTTATCTATATATTAATGTTGACGGAAGTAGCTAAGGTTTACTAAAAAAAAGATATAAGGATTTCCTAAAGTATAAGCGTTCCTGAAATTACATTGGAAAAATGTTCCTTATTATTATTTTACTTTTAAAAAATGAACTATATTTTGCTGATGAGAAATTGAATATTTCTGGAATTTTAATTGTCTCTCAAATTGCTTACAGCAATGACGGCTTACGCTGACACCGGGACTGCCACCTCCGGGTCGGAAGCAGGGTTAGATGGACAAGGTGAGTATAAGGCCCTAGAGGTAACTCATCCTGACCCTTTAATGTCTAATGAAACATTAATCATGCAGTTCAATCTCTAGGCTTCAAACATCTTGGGTTATACAGCACCAAAGTTGGTAGAGAGAAACCAACTAGACAGTTCTTAAGGTAATTGAACTCCTTTTACATGACTACACTTAGTCAAGGTCACACTAGGATGAATTTTTAGTAAATTCCATAAGTTTTCCCACACCATGAATCTATTCTGCCTCTTCAGTTTAGTGCAGTAAATCCTTGATTAATGTTTTTGATAGATCAGTTTTGTGACATTAAGCAAAACAATGTGTAAAGAAATCAATTTTAGCGTAGGCTAGTTGAAAACAAACAAGAGTTAAGTTCCTAAGGCAGCTCATCAAAGTCATAACACAATGACAATATTATTTGAGGACCTTGCTGTATTTGCATTTCTCAAAGACCACCAGGGGAAATTGTGAATTTATGAGATTTGCAAAAAAAAAAAAAAAAAAAAATTGCCTTCCACATATTCTTAAAAAATCTGATTCTGGGTGAAATTTATGTTCTTTTGCAGTTCTAAATCTTTTAGAAAATATCTAAGGAAAACTACTCAATCACATTTCACTTCTACAGTATACACATTTTCACTTCTATTGAATACAAGCTGTATATATAAAGAAGCTATTTTAGGAAATAATTCCACAGGTTTCTTCACTATTTCTCATTTGGAGGAGAGTAGAAAAGAGGTTTTCTAAAGAATACGGAACAGAAAAAGAACTTTCAGAGGACAATGAACACTCCGGACATATTTTGCAAATGCAAATTATTGGCAAGAATACTTATCAGCCTGGAATTCACATCTAATTGCTTTTCCATGAAATTTTTTAAAAAGAAAAAAGGAAAAGTTCTAGTTTTGTGCATAATAAGAATGGGAAATGAACCAACTATAGGTGAGAAAGGTTTGCCTTTCTACATTTCAATTTAATCTCAGATATTCCAAAAATGTAAAATGTTATTTTAAATAAGTGCTATTTATTTTTATGGTATTTAATTGACTTAAGAGTATTTGTGTGTAAACATTCTCTATCTCCTTTGCTTAAAAAATTTTGTTTTGTTGCCCGGCTGGTGTAGCTCAGTGGATTGAGCGTGGGCTGGGAACCAGAGGGTCCCGGTTCGATTCCCAGTTGGGGCACATGCCTGGGTTGTGGGCCAGGTCCCCAATGAGGGCCATGTTAGAGGCAACCATACATTGCTCTTTCTCCCTCACTTCTCCTCTCTCTGAAAATAAATAAATAAAATCTTAAAAAAAAATCGCCTTCTTTAAAAAAAAAAAATTTTGGTTTGTAAAATTATTATTCCTAAGCAGCAAGTATGACATACATCTTTTTCATAAAAATGCCATATTTTATATTAAATCTCATGAAAATTTGATGTTAAGTATTCAAACCTTTTCAACACTTCAGGGTTCATGATATTAAAAGAATATTTGTACTTAACTGTAAAAAATAATCCTTATTTTTCTGATTTGGAAAGTAATATCTGTATCCATTTTTTAATTAGCAGGCTATCCTGTGAATATGATTTTATCATTTCCTGAAAACTCAAAGTAAAATTATACACTGCAGTGCTTTTGCAATAACTGGTGTATGCGCATTCAGATGGCTTGTCCTGAGGTTATCCTGAATTTAAACCTATAATGATGAAAAGTTCTGCATTCCTGACAGGTTTTAACATTTTCCAGTATCTGACTTAATGATAAGGAATTAAATCCAATTTCACAGTTCGGTAAGAAAAATTTGGCTATCTTAGAGGAGAAAAAAATAAGTAAACTTCAATTAGCCTCAATTGAAGTGCATCCTTGGTTCCCCTGGGACTGAATATGACAAGGCATTTTCCCCGCTCCATGCTCCCAGTTTTGTTTGTAATGAATAAAGAGGGCAAAGAACTCCTCAGAGGGTCCCAAGATAATTTTTTGGCCTCACCACCAGCTAAAATTTTCTAATTTTGCTTAAGCCTATGTTGTTTTTACGGAAAGTAATTAATAGTTCCAGGCAAAACAATTGAAATTTTTCTGAACATTATTAACTAGTTTCATACTGAGCATTGCCTATTACAAACCAACACAGACTCTGCGCTATATAAATAAGTCTCTTAGTTTTCTGTCATTAATAGAAAAGTGATGATGGAAGAAATCGAGATAATGTTGATGTCACTTACTCAGCATTTCAAACTGATATCTAGTCACATGAAAATTATTTTAAATCTATATTATCTAAATACTATACTAAGTGTCCTGATGATTTCCAAAGATAGCTCTGAGGATTATACTTTTAAGCTGCTAAATTGTTTTTATAATAGAAATTTCACTTAACCCAGGAATGTTTTAGTGAGGTAGACACATTCTAAGAATACTGTACGCGATAAAAAAGGTGAGATCCTCCCAGGATGACTTGTTGAGTGCTCTGTAAGTAAATTAAACATTGTTGCCGCCTCTGACATGATAAAGTTGTTTGGCACAAATGAGGGCACATATAAAATTGATGAGCAATTTCTTTGGAATTACAATTGAGATGGGATGAGCTGCCAACATTCTTTTTATGAAGCAATCTCACAAGTATTCTCTTGGGCTGAAATTCTTGTCAGAAAATGTTAAACTCAGGCTCTGCTACTTGTTTAAAACATGCATATTCTAGAGTATACACCCAGCTGAAATCAGTCCAAAAATGTCAGATTTCTATCCCTAATTATGCAAAACAGAATCAATTCAAATAATATGGACAGAGCCCTCGAGTGGGATGTAGGAGTCCTGAGTTACCACATCAGCTAAACTTTTATCAATCACTGTGTGATCTTTGGAAGGAACCTAAATTTGTCTGGGCTTCACCCTGTCATTTATAAAAGACCAGGGCTGGTTTAAGTCAATGATTTTTCACCTCACAGTTTGTTATGGGTTAAATTTTGTCCCCCACAAAATTTTCATATTGAAGTCCTAACCCCTATTATTTTAGAACATGATCTAATTATTTGGAAATAGGGTCCTTGCAGATGTAGTTAGTTAAATTAGGATAAGATCACACTGGAGTAGGGTGGCCCCCTTAATCCAATATACTTGGTTTTAATTTGGAATAGCACAGAAATGTGGAAAAACCAGTTCATCAAGAATAAGAAGAGACATGTCAATAAATGCCAATTCCACTTCAATAGGTTAAGATCATGCTGTGAAAAGCATGGCTTAACTACTCTTTAAATATTGATAGCACAAACTTAAACAGTGTTTTTGGCATTATGCTTATTTTAACTACTAAATAATAACAAGTCATGTAGTACAAAGACTTTGTAGGGAGAAAAGTCCTAGAATATTTAGAGAAAGAGGCTTACATTGTAGTAGGCCGAATAATTGCCTCCAGAGATATCCAAGTTCTAAACCTTTAAACTTGTGAATGTTATTTTACATGGCAATAGCTATAGGGATTTTGCATATATGATTAAATTAAGGATCTTGAAATTAGAAGATTATTATGTATTATCTATCTGATTGGGCCTCTAAAAATAACCACACATCCCTTTTTAAAGGGATGCAAAGAGAAATGACTACAGAGGGGGCGAAGGAGATGTAATAACTGAACGAAGATTGGTGTAATGCAGGGAAGAAGTCACAAACTGAGAAACGTAGGAGTCCTCCAGATGCTGAGGAAGCAGAGAAGCAATTTCTCCCCCCAGAATCTCCAGAAAAACCAGCCTTGTGGACACCTGGACTTTAGCCCCTGGGACTGACATTAAGACTTCTGGCCTCCAAAACTGGAAGAGAACACATTTGTGTTGTTTTAAGCCACTAAAAGTTTTATCAGGAGGAGGAAAGTAATATGTATAGCAGTTCTCACACTCTTCTCCCTGAACTGCGATTCTTTTCCCATTCGATAGAATTCCTTCTCATCTAGGGCAACATAGGCAACCTTTAGTTGGTTGCCTCCAATTCTCTCCAAATCAGTGGGTTGATTAAGATGAATGATTCATTAATACATATGGCAGTTTTTCCTCTCTACTCTGCTGTGAAGGAGGCAATTTTCCATCTATTAAACCCAAAGTAATGTCGGTAGATACATAGCGTGTGTGTCTGTCATGAATTACCAGGAAAACCATAAAGAATAAATATGGGTGTCACTGAAATATTCATTATATAATGACAAGCTACTACTTTTAAAACTGTCATTCAGGTAAAGTGGTTCTTTGAGGTTTATCAAATCATTCTAGTTATAAGGTATACGTACACAGATTTAAAATTCTCTCAGCCATTGGAAATATATATATATAAAAAACAGTGTTTATTCTCTTTTCCAATCTAAGAGTAAAAATTCCACACATTTTAAATAATAATAAATTTGGAATCAAGGAAAAACATAGGTTATCCTCCTGGTGATTGACATTAATCAGAATTGAAGTAGTTAAAGAAATCTCTATACTTCAAAAAAAATAAAAAGTTATTTTCTAGCTAGATTCTCTCTTTCCTGTGGAAATGACCATTGTAACAGATAATTGTTCTCAGTATGGGTAAAAGATCAATTTCCTTTGAAGCATTCAAGTCTATGCTATAATATTGTGAAATATTTTTAATGGTAGGAATGCTTTTATTATGTTATTGTAGTAATATAAACACATTTGCCAGTAAAATGACAAAACATTAAGAAAGAACAGATCAACAACCTTGATAAAGGGAACATTTAACACAGGAAGAGGGAGAGGGGCACATGACTTACAAAGAAACACATATAATGACTGAAAACTATTGCTGGGAACAAAGCAAATCGAACATCAATAAAACAATACTTTAAAGTGATAAAACCTACACCAACAAAAATTCAGCACACCTTCTCAAAATGGTCCATTAATCTTCTGAAAATATTTTGAAGGCAAACTAGCAGACCTGTATGACAGCAGTGAGGACATGCTAGGAGAAGCTCATCAAGTGAAAAGGGAATGACAGCAGAGGGAAACTGGTTGTATACAAAGAATGAAGAGCTCCAAAATTGATTTATACATGAAAAACAGAAAACAAATTTCTCTTTATGTGATTTCCTTACAAAATAACTAGCTGTTTAAGCAAAAACAACATGTGTTTATGACAAATGTGGTAGAAGATACGATGATTATAGTACAAAAAAATGAAAGAATGTACTGAAAGAGTGTTTGCTCATTTTTTTCTCACAGTGCCCTCTAAATGATATTATCCAACAAAATATAGACTATTAATAATAATACTGTAATTTACTGTAATACTGTAATCTAAAAGCACATCTTTAATTTACATTGTACTAAGTATATTTCAATATAAAAATAAAAATCACTAAAAGTGAAACAATGAGTAGTGTTACAAAACAGACCTGGGGTGGGGGCAGTGAACCATATACTATTACTGAATGGACCTACCCTTGTTCTCCAGGTGTCCCCCACCATGTACTATGTTCCCCTTGCCCGCCACTAGGGAAAGATGTCTCTCAATGCCAGAGATTGGTGAAAAGGAAAGGGATTATTTATTTAAAGAGTTATAGAAACTTAAGAGTAATGACCCAATGTCTTCATTGAGATCCCAAAGTCCTTTAGAATACCCACAAATGCACAGTCCTTCATTCATCCTCTGCCCAGTCCGGGGTACCAGTATCTCAGAAAAAGAAATAGAAGTCTATGGTTCTTCTCTGCCCAAGCCACATGGCCCCAAAAAGACCCCACGTGGCTGCCGTGCTTGGGTTTAAATCCCAGTGCTAATCTTCCTCTGCTGCACCATTTCTGACTCATCCCACAGTTGGCCACAGCTGCCAGCATTCCTGTATTTTCCAACTTTACTGGGCTGCTATAGTAAGTCCGGGCAGGTGTGGCCCCATGGAGCCAATCATCTCCAAGCTCTACTCAGGCACTGTAACCAGGGGGAGTTGCCTCCCAGTTACATCATGGGTTGAAGTCACTCCCATTCCCCTGGCTCAAAGCAAGGCCACAGCTATTTAACATATCTATGAAATGAGTTAAAGGTCATAGATATGTTAAACAACTGTTCTAGAGGTTATCTGCAAAACTGTTGCTATTCAAAACAACTCTCATTGGCCCTGTCCCATGCGTTCCATCCCCCAGCTCAGACTTGTGGGGGTGAGGACATCCTATATATATATATTTTTTTTCCTAATATTTCCTGGACACCAAGTCTGGACCCATTACAAATCCCTATTTGGGCCCCCCTCCTTGGCTGCACCCTGTTACAGTAGTACTAATAGTCCAATTAAACAATAAATATAATACTCCAAAGAAGACAGGAAAATAAGAAAAACGGAATAGATGAAATACATAGAAGACAAACAGCAAGATAGTAGACTTGAACCCCAATACATTGATGGTTACATTAAATGAAAATAGTCTAAATACTACAAAAAAATGTTTGTCAGACTTTATTTTTTTAAATAAACAAGATCATCTATGTAGCATTACAGGAATATATGAATAAGTTAATATTAAAAAATATGAAATAATGACGCAAACATTAATCATGACAAAGCTTGAATAGTCATAAATATTACTCTAAGAAAATCTCAGAAAAGGAATATCACTAAGAATTGAGAGACATTTTATAATGTTAAAATATCTATTAATTAAAGGGAAAGATGGCGGCGAAGTAGGAGGGAGCGGGATCGGCTTCCTCCAGCCCAATGGTGGGATATCTGGCTGATTTTCTGCGGAGCAGAGCGATCTCCCAGATTTATTTCAGGAAGATTAGTGACCAGGATTGCACATAAATCTGAAATATCAGCCGGTAGGGAGTCTGCTTCGGAGGGAAGGGACTCGCGGGGAACCGGGAGGTCTTGGGATCCAGTCGCAGCAGCTTCCCAGTTTGTTCCAGGTTCTGTGGGAGGGAGCTGGATTGGGGTGTGAGAGTTGCCAAAGCAGGCACGTGCGTCTGTTGGGAGAACCTTGGTCCCCAGCAGTCCGGAGGTCGGTGTGTACGTGGGGACTGGTCTGCAGAGGCTGGTGATCCCAGCGAGAGGAATTGGAGATTGAACTGAATGGGAGACCCAGGCCCGGACTCCAGGACCGGGCGCGCACCCGGCGAAGCCAGTCAGGGGCAGCTGAGGGTGGTGCGGGACTGGGCGCCCAGGCCAGAGGCTTGCAAGTGCCCGAAACCAGAGACAACAGCGGTCAACAAATACAGGGGCGCGGAGCTCATTCTGGGAGGGCCTGAGACACGACCCAGCCACTGGGATCGGAGACCTGTGGTGCAGACCCCCTCTGTGGGAGAAAAACATCGAACCCCACTGAAGGGAGACACAGATCACACAAACTCTGACTTAGGGTGGGGATCAGACAGCCCAAAGGAGGTGCTGCAAATTCCTAGCAACTCGGCTGGAGGCAGGACAGCAGCTAAGAGTGCAGCCGAGGAAGAAAGCCAGGGAAGTCTGATATCTTCCCAGCCTGTCGCAGCCCTGACCAGATGCTGTTGAAGCCAGCCAACAGAAGTCTTTTTTTTTTCTTTTTTATCTTTTTTCTTTTTTCTTTTCTTCTTTCTTTTGTTTTCTCTTTGTTTCTTTGTTTGTTTTTCCCCACCTTTCTTCCTATCTGTTCTGCTATATTTTTTAACTCCTTCTACCTTCCCTTCATATGGTATTCCTAGTTTTCTCTTCTTTTTATCTCATATTTTTATTATATTTTATTTTATGTTATTTGAGTATTATTTTTTCTTTATCTTTCTTTTTCCTTTTCTTTTGCTTTCTTTTCCTTCTTTTTCTCCCTTCCCCTCTCTTCTAATCCACAGGTGAGACATTAAAACCTGGAATTGTGAAGAGAATAGAGTGGGACCCAGACAAGAGTCAGCCCCCAAAACAGAGAGTGACAAAAAATTAACTTCACTGCTCCAGAGAACTTGACAGATCAATTTAAGAATCAGAGGCTAGCAAGAAGAATCCCACAAAAATGGGAAGACAAAGAAACAATCCCCAAATGAAAGGAAAGGAGGAAGCCCCAGAAAGAATGATAAATGAAACAGAGGCAAGCCAACTATCAGATATTGAGTTCAAAGCATATGTTATCAGGCAGCTCAAGAAACTCGAGAAGCTTGATGAACTCACAGAAAACTACCAGAAACTACAGGGAAACTATAATGAACTC
>PVJI01009085.1:0-67455 GCA_004026765.1 Micronycteris hirsuta
CACAGAGCCACAAAACAGTGAAGCGGGTTTCCCAGCCTTGGCAATTACCTAAGGCTCTGCCCCACACTATTTACAGGTGCCTTTTCTACATAGGTCGTGCTACTAAGACAGGGAGTCAAAGCATCTCTACCTAATACATAGAAACAAACACAGGGAGGCTGGAATTGAGGAGACAAAGAAATATGATCCAAATCAAAGAGCAGAACTAAACCCTAGAAAAAGAACGAAAAGAAATGGAAATAACCAACCTATGAGATGCAGAGATTAAAACATTGGTGATCAGGATGCTCAGATAACTCATTGAGTATGGCAAAAACATGAAGAAATGAAATTTGCACTAAGTGAAATAAAGAAAAATCCACAGGGAACCAACAGTGAAAGGAAGGAAGACAGGATTTCAAGTCAACAATTTGGAACATAAAGAAGAAATAAATATTCAACCAGAACAGAAAGAAGAAACAAGAATTAAAAAAAGAAAAAGAAAAAAGAAAAAAAGAAGAAGAAGAAGACAAGATTAGGAACCTCTTGGATAACTCCAAATGTGCAATACCCAAATCATAGGGATGCCAGATGGAGAAGAAGAAAAGCAAGAAATTGAAAACTTACTTGACAAAATAATGAAAGAAAACATCCCTAATTTCTGAAAGGAAATAGACATAACAGTCCAGGAAGCATAGAGAGTCCCAAACAAATTGGACTCAAAGAGGACCACACCAAGACACATCATAATTATATAAAGAGAGAATCTTAAAAGCAGCAAGAGAAAAGCAGATAGTTACCTACAATGGAGTTCCCATAAAATTATAAGCTGATTTCTCAAAAGAAATGTTGCAGACAAGAAGTACCAAAGTGATGAAAAGTAAGGACCTACAACCTAGATTAATCTGTTCATCAAAGCTATGATTTAGAATGGAAGGGCAGATAAAGTACTTTCCAGACAACAAAAAGCTAAAGGAGTTCATCATCACTAAGCCATTATCACACGAAATGGTAAAGGGACTTCTCTAAGAAAAAGGAGACCAAAACCATGAACATCAAAAAGGCAACAATCTCACAACTATTAACAACTGAATCTAAAAAACAAAAACAAAAACAAACTAAATGAACAACTAGAACAGGAACAGAATCATAGGTATGGAGATCATCTGGAGGGTTATCTGCTGGGAGGGGCAAGGGATGAATGGGGAAAATGGCACAGGGATTAAGAAGCGTAGTGGATTGAGCACCAGACTGTGAACCAAAGGGTCGCCAGTTTGAGTCCCAGTCAGGGCACATGCCTGGGTTGTGGGGCAGGTACCCAGTAGGTGGCGCTCAAGAGGTGACTGCATATTGATGTTTCTCTCCCTCTCTTTCTCCTTCTCTTCCCCTCTCTAAAAATAAATAAAATAAATGTTAAAGAAAAAGAAGCATAATTGCTAGGAACAAAATAGACAAGGGGAAGTTAAGAATTGCATAGAAAATGGAAAAGCCAAAACTTACACACATGACCCATGGACATGAACTAAGGGGGGGAGTGCTGGAGGTTAGGGGGTACAGGGCAGAAGGGGAAAAGCAGGGAAATTGGGACAACTGTAATAGCATAATCAATAAAATGTACTTAAAAAGAAATTTACTATTTCTCTCCATTTCAAATGTGGGCAAAACAAACCACAAGGACATCACCTGCACCTGTGATTTTGTACATAGTAGAAATAAAAAATATCTTCATGTCACATAGTGTTTTAGATTATCTCAAGATATTTATGCTCATAATTTCTTGGAAATTATGGGAGTTATTAGATCTATTGCTAGGTAGTATTATTTAATGTGTTACTAAAGAAAATACATATATTACTATATCTCACATTTAAAATTAATTTGAGCAATGTATTTTATGTAATTTTTTGGTAATATAAGTATATTGTTAAAAATCCATTAAAAAGATTCTGAGAAGAGAGTCATAGGCCTCATCAGCCCACTGAAGAGGTCCATAATACAATTTTTAAAAGCACTTCCTTGCCCATTCTTCTCTACTGACAGCTGAGGGAATTGAGGCAATTTGATGAGTGATAAAGAAAAAGCCAAAAGCCCATGGTGCTGTCCCTAGTCCCTTCTTGCCATTCCAGGAATCTGCAGGAGGAATGAATAAGTGCCCTCGGTAAAAAACAACAACAACAACAACAACGACAACTACAAAAAACCCAACATGGAGTACCTCCTTAACACAACATAGGAATCAGGTATGATAAATAATTGCTGGGGCTAATCTTAACCAGGGAATTTGTTTTCAATTTCAAATATACTTTTCTACCTTCATTTTAGAGTGTAGATATTGCCTAGTTAAGAACAGCTTGTTGTTTAAAAAAATTAACATGGATGCACAACGATGCATTTTATGTTTAAATGGTCCCACAGAATAGCTTCTATGTTATTTTCTGTACCACAACAAGCAAAGTTATCTCCTGAGTATTTGAGGGGAACCGAAATAAAAATTTTTATCTGTGAACATTCAAACCATGCGAAACACACAGCTGGGTGTTGAGCCAATCTAGTTGGAATAAGTATGGATAATTTGTATTATCGACTTCATATATGATCTAGAATGAGACACATTCATGGTACATACATGTACATATTAGTGGGGAAACAGGAACGCACTCATATCAAACAACCACTGTCTCTCATGGAAGTGTTAGCAGGTCCTACAGCCCTGGTGTCAACATAAAGACGCAGGAAATTCAAATAAATTCTCACCTGGTCTCTCATGGTTCAATTGGAGGCAGACTTTGAAAAATTATTTTTAAATGAAATATATCCTGACACATTCTGGTTCGCTAAGTTTCAGGATTCATGGAATAATAAAACCTTAGCATGGAAAGAGAGCTCATAGATCCTCTAATTCAGTAGTTTTCAAAACTTTAGATTTTTCTACCATTATATTTTCTTCTTCTTTAGCAAGTCATCAGATATGCAGATGAATATATCATTCATTTTTTTACTTTAATTCTTTATGGTTTAACTTTTCATTTTGAAATAATGTCTGACATAAAAATTCACAAATGTAATATAAATAATTTCAGTATGCCCTTATCTGACTCCCCAAATGTTAATATTTCTTATAAACACAGTACAATGATCAAAATCAGTAAATTAATATTGATACTATCTGACTGTCCAAACTATAGACCTCATTTAAATTTTACCAATTATCCCATTTATGTCCTTTTTATATCTAGAATCCAATCTAGGATTACATGCTGCATGTTTCTTTTTTTTTTGGATTTTATTTATTTATTTTTAGAGAGAGGGGAAGGGAAGGAGAAAGAGAGGGAGAGAAGCATCAATGTGTGGTTGCCTCTCACATACCCCCACTGGGGACCTGGCCTGCAACCCAGGCATGTGCCCTGACTGGGAATCAAACCTGTGAGCCTTTGGTTCGCAGCCCGCGCTCAATCCACTGAGCCACACCAGCCAGGACTACATTTAGTTTTCATCTTCACTTATTCTCTAACATGAAACATTTTCTCAGACTTTCTTTGGTTTTTTGTGCCCATGAACCTTAAAGAGTTTGGGGCAGTTATTTTGTAAAAGATTTCTCAGTTTGAGTTTGTCTGATGTTTGCTCATGGTTCTTTTCAGGTTATACACATTTAGTAGAAATGATACTGTGTCAAGAGGCACATGATATTGATATCGTTACTGATGTCATTAACTTTGATCACTTACTTAATGTGGTGTCTGCTAGGTTTCTTCACTATGAAATTACAAATTTTTTTTGTTGTATTAAGTATTCTGTGGGGAGACAATTTGAGACTGTGTGAAAATCCTGTTTCTCATCAAACTTTCACATACTAATTTTAATTGATGACTCTTGCCTGAAACAACGATTAGGCCTGTATGAGAAAGAAGCAAGTTAATTCTAGAGACAATCCAATATTTAACATGAAATCCAAAATATTCTCTTCTTGAGATTTAAATTGTTTTTCATAATTACTCATTTATTGCCTCACTAAATTTCTTTCTCTCACTATTTACCCAAAGTTATAAATGCCACGTGAGAATGTGGCAGTTACAAGTAAACATACTTGAAAGACAGGTGTGGTAATTCCTGAAGGCTCTTACTGGATTTCAAATATTTAAAATCACACAAAAAAGTTGCAATATGGGTTTTTTTGTGCATGGGAAAGTGATTTGATCACATCCCATAAGCAGATCAGAGCATTCATTTATGCCTCAAAGCCACAGACACCAAGTAAGTACACACAATATTGAAAGAAACCTTCTAAGTTATACAGGTTATAACGTAAGCTCCATGCTGCGCTCTGATATGTCGCAAAGTGAGCCGGAGCCTCGAGATGACAGAGGGAAGGTTGTGCTGGGGATTTCTTGCATTAACTTTTGGCCATCCACTTCAATTATTTTTGTAGTGCAAGTCTAGGTATATACCAGTAAGCAGATAAAGAAAACCGCCTCAGAATTTCACTCACTACTTTGGAATCAGCTATAAAAGACTGAGATATATGTGGGCCTCCACCAAAGAAAGAATGGTTTTGCCTACTTGTTCTTGGAATGCTCGGAGCCAGCTGGTGGGAAGATGGGCGATCCCAGAAAATGTGAGTGACAATCAGCTTCCCACAAGAAGGTTTTTTTCAAGGGCTGACTCTTTTTAAAAATATGGATATATGAAATAGAAATACTGGTGTAGGAGGGATAATTTTCTTTTACCTGAAACCAAACTATTTCCCAAACCCAATGAAGACCTAAAGAGGTTATTTAGTTTCACTTTCTCTTCATCAGAAGCCATCCGTGTTTGTAAGACCTCTCATTCTTAGAAAATTTGAGTGATGGAAATGTAACACCTCCATCATCTGTCACCAGTTTTTATGGTCAAAATTTCTTCCTGATGCTTATCTGAGGACCTGCATTAATAAAAACCCAGTCTTTTAAAATCCAGACCTAAATAGTGAGCACCAAAACTTTTTCGTAAACTGCCTTCACCAGCAGAGCTTTGGATGAAGATTTGAAAATATGTTTATCAAGTGTGTTATGGGACTTCCGGCAAGATGGCGGCATAGGTGAATGCGCCGTGCCTCCTCACGTAGCCAAACAAGGAAAAAACCAGAAATTTACCTAAACAAAAACAGCCAGATCTGAGAGAAAATCGAATTGAGAAGAAGTCCGACAACCAAGGAATTAAAGAAGATACATTCATCCAGTCTGGTGAGCCGGGAGGAGCAGGGCAGAGGGAGAGCGCTGGGCGACTCCGAGGCAAGCTGGTGAGCAGACGGCAGGACCGCAGCGAGCTGGTGAGCAGAGGGCGGGAATGCGGTTAGAGGGCGGGTCCCGCGGGGCTGCAGCACACCCAGACGGGGGTGCCTGACCAAAGCGCGGCCAGCGCCTGGCTCATCCGGACCCAGCGGGGCCCAGACTGGTGGACCGGGCAGGTCTGCATTCACGTGCAGAGAAACCTGGAGAGAAAGCAGGGCGCAACCCATTGGCGCAGATTGAGAGCGCCTGTGGGGGTGGAGGCGGTGGCGGGAGTAACTCCCGGCCTCATAGGAGAGTTCGCTGGGGAGACCCACGGGGGATTGGAACTGTGCAGCCGGTCCACCAACCCCAGAGCGACCCCCAGAGACAGTGCAGAGGGGCTCGAATTGCTTCCAGGGGGTGGTGTGGGTATGGAGAGTGGAGCAGGCACCATTGTGCTCTCAGGTCCTGCCCCCACAGGCTACGTCACAACACAATGAAGGTGAATTTCCCGGCTCAGGTGAACCCCAAGGCTCCAACCCCCTTACAGTAACAGGCGCACCGAGGGAAAAAAAATGGCCCAAAGAAAGGAACAGATCAAAGCTCCAGAACTAACCGACCAAGAGTTAGAAAACCTATCAGATGCAAAGTTTAAAACCCTAGTAATCAGGATGCTCACAGAATTCGATGAAAAATGATCAAAACTGCTTGAACAAATGAGGAGAGATCTGCAGGGAACCAATAGGGATAAGAAGGAAACTGGGACTCAAATCAACAGAGTGGACCAGCAGAAAGAAACAAACATCCAACCAGAGAAGAATGAAGCAACAAGAATTCAAAAAAATGAGGAGAGGCTTAGGAACCTCCAGGACATCTGTAAACTGCCCAACATACGGATCATAGGGCTGCCAGAAGGAGAGGAGGAAGACCAAGGGACTGAAAACTTATTTGAACACATAATAATGGAGAATTTCCTGAAGCTGGTGAAGGAAATAGACTTTCGGGAAGTCCAGGAAACTCAGAGAGTCCCAAAGAAGTTGTACCCAAAGAGGAACACACCAAGACACATCATAATTACATTACCCAAGATAAAAAATAAGGAAAGGATTCTAGAAGCAGCCAGAGAAAAGGAGACAGTTACCTACAAAGGAGTTCCCATAAGACTGTCAGCTGATTTCTCAAAAGAAACTTTGCAGGCAAGAAGGGGTTGGAGAGAAGTATTCCAGGTCATGAAAGGCAAGGACCTACATCCAAGAATACTCTATCCAGCAAAGTTTTCATTTAGAATGGAAGGACAGATAAAGTGCTTCTCAGATAAGGTCAAGTTCAAGAAGTTCATCACCACCCAGCCTTTATTGTATGAAATGTTAAAGAGAGTTATATAAGGTATGGAGGAATATCAACAGGGGAGTGGTAGGGGGAGAGGGTGGGAATGGGGCACAGAACAAGTAGCATAAATGGGAGGTAGACAACAGACAAGGGGAGGTTAAGAATAGTATAGGAAATGCAGAAGCAGAAGGACTTATGTGTATGACCTATGGACAAAACTAAAGGGTGGGGAAAGGGGGGTTAAAGGGGTGGGGGGCAAGAAGGAGGGGAAGAGTGGGACAACTGTAACAGCATAATCAATAAAATATAGTTAAAAAAAGTATGTTATGGACAGAATGCCGACAGAGAACACGATTTCTTTTTTTTAAATATATTTTATTGATTATGCTATTACAGTTTTCCCAATTTCCTCCCTTTATCCCCCAAGCCCCCAGCATTCCCCCCACCCCCTTAGTTCATGTCCATGGGTTGTACATATAAGTTCTTTGACTTCTCTGTTTCCTATACCATTTTTGACCTCTTTCCATCTATTTTATACCTACCAATTATGCTTCTTCTTCCCTGTACCTTTCCCCCCGTATTTCTGCATTCCCTCTCTCCACTGAGAACCCTTCATGTGGTGTCCATTTCTATGATTCTGTTCCTGTTCTAGTTGTTTGCTTAGCTTTTGTTTTTGTTGTTTTTCTTTTTTTTAGGTTTATTTGTTGATAGTTGTGAGTTTGTTGTCATTTTATTGTTCATATTTTTTATCTTTTCTTTGATAAATCTCTTTAACATTTCATATAATAAAGGTGTGGTGGTGATGAACTCCTTGAACTTGACCTTGTCTGGGAAGCACTTTATCTGCCCTTCCATTCTAAATGATAACTTTGCTGGATAGAGTATTCTTGGATGTAGGTCCTTGCCTTTAAATATTTCTTACTAGCCCCTTCTTGCCTGCAAAGTTTCTTTTGAGAAATCAGCTGATAGTCTAATGGGCACTCCTTTGTAGGTAACTCTCTCCTTTCCTCTTGCTGCTTTTAAGATACTCTCTTTATCTTTAATCTTGGCTAACTTAATGATGATGTGCCTCGGTGTGTTCCTCCTTGGGTCCAACTTCTTTGGGACTCTCAGCTTCCTGGACTTTCTGGAAGTCTATTTCCTTTGCCAGATTGGGGAATTTTTCCTTCACTATTTGTTCAAGTAAGTTTTCAATTTCTTCCTGTTGTTCTTCTCCTTCTGGAACCCCTATAATTTGGATATTGGAATGTTTCAAGTTGTCCCAGAGATTCTTTAGCCTCTCTTCATTTTTTTGAATTCTTGTTTCTTCATTCTGTTCCGGCTGAATGTTTATTTCTTCCTTTTGTTCCCAATTGTTGATTTGAGTCTTGGTTTCCTTCCTGTCACTTTTGGTTCCCTGAATATTTTGCTTTATTCATTTTGGGTATCTTTCATTTGTTCTTTCATTTTTCAACCAAGATCAATCAGTTCTGTGAGCATTTTGATTAGCAGGGCTTTCAATTCTCCATCAGATAGGTTGGCTATATCCTCATCGCTTAGCTTTCTTTATGAGATTTTGCTCTGTTCTTTAATTTTGGCCCTATTTCTTTGTTTTGGGGCCCCTGTTAAGTTGTAAGGGGGCAGGGCCTTAGGTATTCACCAGGGTAGGGCAACCCTCCTTGCTGCACTGCAGCGGTGCTTGGGAGGGAGGGGCCAGAGAGGGAACAATGCAGCTCTCCTGCGAGTCTCTAGCCCCACTTTCCAAAGAACTCTTGTACTCTTGTGTGTGACCGGGACTTTCTCCCACTGTGGCAACCACTGTAGTCCACAGTCAGTGCTGAGTCTAAGTTTCCCATTCAGTCAGCCTTACCCGTGAGGTCTGCCGCCTTGCTGAGGGTTCTCTCCGTCTGCCGCCTTACCCGTCTGGTTGGTCTGGTTGACTGTTTCTTTAATTCCTTTGTTGTTGGAGTTCCATGCAGTTTGATTTTCTGCCACTTCTGGTTGTTTATTGATTTTAGATTGGTTGTTATCCTCCTTCAGTTTGTGCGAGGAAGTGAAGGCTTTCTCCCTATGCCTCCATTTTGGCTGGAAATCCAATTTCTAGATAATAGACTTAAGCTGACTTTAAGGTTCACTTAAAATCCCAAAGGTCATGACAAGCAAATTTGGGCCAAATTTAAGAAGTTGGAATTAACAATTATGATTGTTCATTTGGATCAGAAATGATCTGCCAGCATAGTTTGATCAAAGAGGAAGCAGATGGCCAGAAAAAATCAAACCAAACCAAACCTTGGTTAGGAGATTTTAGTACAAACAAACCTATGCTAAAAATGTGGAGTTGGTAGAAACCTAACTTTTTCCAATCATTCCTTGTGGAGCCCTTGAATGCAGAATCTAGTGGTCTGGAGTGAAGATCTTGACTGAAGTGTTTGGGAGCCTTGGGCCCAGTAGGTAGTGGTCTGGTGAGAAGACTGTCAGCTTCTGAATTCTTGAACAAACCCACTGTGCAGGTGTTTCCTGGTCAGTGGAGGTGTGTGACTTTATATTAAGTATAACTTTATATTAAGTTTCAAAACCTGTTGCCTATTTTTTTTCTTACGACAATCTTTCAGAAACAAACGGAGTTCAAAAATAAAACAATGACAACAAACAAAAGGAGAAAAAAAGAGAGGAAAAAGAAATAACTGACCAATTTGGCTTAAAGAGCTAATAGTTTATATATATGGAAATTACATTTGAATTATGGTAAGACATCTCAAGAGTCTTAGGTATAGGAAATTTAATTGAATGACATTAAAATAGAGCAGTAGATGCAATATTTTTCACCAAATTAACACTCACAAATGTTCTTTTGATTTGTAACCCCCCTGTAGTCATTGCCAAACAATGTTTATTCTGGGGAGGGGGAACAGAATCTTGATAGGAAATAGATTTATGGGTTATTTTAGGTTTCCTTTTGCATTTCGCTTACCTTTTGGCTCTTGTCCCAGGTCCACAAACAATTCAACTATAAAAATGAAGAACGAGATTTGGATAAAAGAAAGATGAGTTGAGAGAATGTTAGGAAGGTTTTTTGCAGAACATAAAGAGAGTCCATTTCCTAGATCCTGAGCCCAATTCTCTCCTTTAATTAAGACCATCCAAGGAGACCAATGCAAGCTTGGAAAGAATATGAGTTCTGAGGATGGACTGACAATGCAATAGACAATAGAGGAGTAACTCTTGAGAAGGACGCCTTGCAGTGAGTAAGAACTAACAGGCACCTGGGAATGAAGTGTTCAAATAGAAAGAGGTTGCATATTTTCTATTTGTTTTGAAGACCTTGAAGAGTTAATCAGGTGCCAGGGCCTTATCTTCACCATGCTCCAGTCCCTGCAAGGACTAAAGTTGTGAAGGCGCTTGGAACCAGTATACAAACTACTTCTAAATGGTCAGAAACCTCCCGAATTTTCCACTTGAGCTCCCTGTATGCCTTTAAGCAGTGGAGATTTAAAAGTCCCGAGATTATAGGACCATAAAAATGCACATTTACATGTGGTCACATGCCAGGTTTAAGACTGGGAGTGAACCACAAAGGGACTGTTTTACACAAATACCAAAATACAAGTTCAATTAATGACACAGCAATTCTAAGAGGAACACGAAGAAAACACAGAAAGTGGAGTCTCTTATGAGCCCCGAATGTTTGTTCTGGAACTGCATAGATGCATGCTGTCAGTCCGTACTCTCTTCCATAAGTTCCTTCTGCAGCCGTATGAAATGCAGCTAGTAAAACAGGTTTCCATGGGAGGGAGACTTGGGAGTGCCCGAATTTCCTTCTTTTTTTGCTCAACAATTAAGCAACAAAAGCTGTCTGGAAAAATAGAAGATGTTTCAGAGCCGGCCCTGCATTCTGCACATGCCAAGAAAGGGGATTTTTTTTTTTGTAGCCTTTTGACTCCTAATCTTGTACTTACTTGTCGGCTAAGTAGAATTAATTTAGTTGGTCTTATAGAGTCTAGGCTTTCTTCTCCCCATTAAGTTTCTTTTCTCCCTCTTTCCCCAAAAGAATGGTAAGCTTTTCATAGATGGTTGAAGGCAGCTTAGGGATCTACTATTGTTTGATTAGAACAAATGATCTTAGTTTAATATGCAAATATTCAGTGAATTCAGAATACAAAGATATTTTAGTGGTAACTGTGGGCTAAGCCTCATGCTAGGGCATGGATACCTGGTGAATAAGATATTCAAAGATATAGACAGAAGAATAGGCAGTTATGATCAGCAGGAAAAATGGACGTGGGGTTAATGCAAGAGAGGCCATTACAAGGAGGAAGATCTTAGCCCCACGTGGGGACTTGATAAATGTTTCCTATAGAAATCTGAACTAAGGCCTAGGGAATGAGAGAATGTTCATCAGGTAACAAGGTGCAAGAAAGTGCTTTCCAGGCAGAGAGGCAGCAAAGGTGAAGGCCTGGATATGAGTGAACACTCAGGTATATGACTAAGAGTGTTGCTATAACTACTGTGTAGACTGGTAAGAGATGAGTCACGAGAAGTAGGCAGAAACCAGACTCCTCAGGTAATTGCTGGTATGTTAGGAGTTTGAGATCTGACCCCAACAGGAAGAGATGAAAGTGTACTTCCTACCTTGCCTAACATGTATCCGCATGGGCCAAAGGGACCCATCATGACTTACTAAGATCAACCATGAATTATTAAGACCTTTACAAATGTCCATTTTGTTTCTTCAAATTGTACCCACTTCAGGGTCAATACATTGTTGGGTAAAATAATTAAACTTAGCTTCAAGTAAAGAATGAAAGGGGGCTCATTTATTCTGTTCTGTTGGGACTGAGGGAATAAATTGGTGTCTACCTTACTATGCTTACCTTCTTGAGCTGATGTTTGTCTCAGTGCCTGAGACAGTTGTCTCAAAGGAAATCTACAAACATATTTGTGAGTTTAGACATCCAAACAGGCAGGGAAAATCATTCAGCAATTCATGTTCCTTGACTTCTTAGAAGCCCATTATGAAAGCCTCCAGGTTATAGGGTCATTTTCTTTCTCAACACGTTTCCTTAAGGGCTAAATGTTTGATGATGTGCTCATTAAACATTAATGTGTGAAACAAACACAAACACACTTTATGACATAGAATTGTGGAATCTTAAGCTTTAGGAGGCATGGTGTGTTATAGAGAGGGGCGAGGAAAGGTATCCCTCAGTTCACTTGGCTCAAATGGAGCACTGGATGTGAGAGGAAGCAGGTCAAGATTCATGCTAGACCTTTTGAATTATGCACTGTGTGACTCTGAGCTTTGTGGGATTAAGTCAAATCAAAACAAATAATGCATGTAATGCGTTTGGCAGGTAATGGGCACTCAGTAAGGACTGGTGATTATTATGAACTTTGGAGTACAGGCCATGTGTTAAAGGACATACCATGGTAAAACTGCAACTGCCTTGGGTTGCTGTGGGGGATGGGGAGGTAAGTTACACAGGAAATGGCATGGTGGGGCAGAGAGGGAAGTCCATATTCAGCTTGTCCCCAAGGTCAGATGGCATGACACAGAATACAGGGACCAGGAGAGAGAGGGCATGTGACGACTTGTATTATTGTCACAAACCCACATTTAATTAATGCAGCTCCTGCTTGACAACTGCAGAAAGGTTCTGGTGTGAAGCCGGCTGAGCAGCAACCCCCTTCAGCTTGTTGTTTTCACAGGACTTGTTTCTTTCCAGGTGCTCCATAGATTCCCAGGATATTTTATAAACTGAAAACAGCTGTACCAATGCAAGGTATTTCTATTACCACAGATCAAATGGTTAAGTGGTTCTTTTAGCTGGGATGTATTGGGAACAACCCAGGGTCCTCCACCCCACTTCTTCCTATTTTGAAGCACATATTTATGCTTACTTACTGCTGGATCTGGAGCCCGGTCTTCTCCTTTTTCTCCTACTTTTCTTTGCCAGTAACCCAAATTTCATTAAAACTATCCTGGGAAACCCAAGCAGTGGTGGGAAGAAAATGCAATTATGAAGTAAAAATGTGGGATGATGGAAAAACAGAATCCTATTACAGAAATTTAATTTAAATGCACCATGGAGGAGGGGGCTAAGTCATTGAATGCTAAAAAGTGAGTTCCATGTACATTTGATAATAATGATGCTAATTACATGTCCATAATTACATGTCTATCCGTGGCCTTCATGTTTCTCAAAGTGTCTTTGTGATGCTCCTTCAATTCGCTGTCCTAATTTCACTTCTTATCTTTTACTCTTGTAGTTGAATAATTTTTGTATGTGGGAAAGAACTAAAACTATGAGGAAAAGTCACTAGAATGGTGAAAATGTAAAAGATGGAAGAGTCTGACTTGTGGCAGCGGGGTGGGACACTGCAGGTGGGAGTATAAATTGTTACAACCTCTTGAGAAATGGCTTGGTAATACCTACTAAAGCTGAGCATAAGCTAGCCCAGGGCTCAGCAAGTCTGTTTTTCGGTATGTACTCAACACAAGTCCATAAAATAGTCATCAAAAGGCATATAGTAGAATGCTCAAATATCCTCAAACTAGAATTAGCTAAATGCCCATCAGCCATAGAATGAATAAATAAATTACAGCATGTTCACAGAATGGGGTGGTCTATAGTATTGAGAGTGAATGATTTAATCTTAATTACATCCATCAACACAGGTTATAAACATAAATGTTGCACAAAAAAGCCAGACACAAAAGAAAACAGTGCATGACTTTAGTTAAATAAAATATAAAAACAGGCATCACTAATCTATGCTGTTAGAAGTGATGAGAGTGGTTACCCTTGGAAAATTAGTCATCATAAGAAAGCATGGCCTGGGGCTTCTTGGATGCAGGTCCTGTTCTGTTTCTTAGTCTGGGTGCTGATTACAAGGATGACTTCAGTTTGTGAAAATTCATTGAACTGTATGTGCAAGTGCATTTTCAGTATATTTCAGTAAAAAGTTGTTAAAGGTTGTTAAAGTTAAGTTTATTCTTTCTACCACCTTCATAATCCTAGATACAATTAATAATCTTTATGTAACAAAACTGGCTTGCTGAGCCAACCCTCTATAGACCATCCCCCTAGTCCTTAAATTTATACTTTTCAGACAGAATAGAGGACTTTACATCACTATTGCAAGATGATATAGTCGATATCTTCATCTAAAATATGAAGCTAGAAATGTCACTCACATAGGGCTATTGCGAATAGTAATGGAGAGCTTGCATATAGCTACAGTTCCTGACTCTGGCAGGAACACAGAATGGTGGCTACCCTGCACCCCGATTCAATTTGGAATCCAGAGTGAGGGAAACACAATTACTGATTAAATGCTATGTGCCAGGCATTGCCCATAAATTCATAAACTGCTCTGTAAGTCATTTTATTTAATCCCACACTAACTCAGGGGACAAAAATGATTTCCCCCATTGTCCAGGTAAGATGACTGAGGCTCAGAGAACTAGTAGGCAATGTCACAGAAAGCAGGAGACACACCAACATTTGAACCCAAGCCTGCTTACTTCCAAAGATCATTCCACAAGAGCATACTGCCTTCCAATCAGGTAGAAAACACCCAAGCTGCAACTGAATTTCTCTAAACATTGCAGTTTTCTTCTGAGGTAGGAATCATCTGCTCAGCTGGTTTTAGAGTTCCATTTTCCTTGTTGTAAAATAATTTTTGAATGAAGTAGGCAGAAGGATCTGGAGAACAGCAGGGAGGTCTCAAAGGACCATGTGATTTGGGCTCTCACTGTGGGAGTGTTATACTTTGCAGTAATTGCATATTGAATAAATAATTCCAATTTCCATGGAGTGGGCTGTCTGGACCCTCCAACTTTTAATACTTATTGACTTATTTTATATGGTTTATCAGTTTAACAACTAAAATACACTTTCCTCTTGGTCAAGAATTCCCCAGGAGTGTAATAGAAAAAGTGGTAGATGCAAATTTGTTAATATCCACTTTCACCTCTGCTGAAAGAAAAATAATAAAAAGTCCAGGTACTGGCCAAAAATAACTTTTGCTAAAATCGGCCCAGAAGCCCAGCTCTGATTCTTGCAACTGAGATATGATGTGGTCTGCCCTCTTTGCAAATTAAAACTTTGCCAACATCTGTTGGCCTGATGCCTCCAACAGCTATGCAGAGAAAGGCGTGGGAAAGAGATGTGGCAGAAACCCCAATCTATATTGTTCCAAGCAGCATCCTAGACACCTGCAAGCTAGATATTATTACTCTTAATTTAGAAAGAGAAACTTGAGATCATAGGGGTCAAGAAACTTGCTTAATGCCACAGAGATATTAAGTGGCAGAATCAAAGTGTAGGTCTATCTCATGGATTGGCAAACTTTTTCTGTAAAGCACCAGATAGTAAATATTTTGCTTTGTGGGCCCTAGAATCTTTGCTGCAGCTGCCCCACTCTCCTGTTGTAGTGTGAAGTAAGTAGTAGGTATATTCCAATACAACTTAGGGACATCAAAATCTGAATTTTATAAAATTTTCATATGTCTCAAACTATTATTTGAGACATATGAAATGTCTACTTTTTAAAAAAAATGTTCAGCTATTTAGAAATGTAAAGATCATTTGTAGGTTGTAGGTGTACACAAACAGGTGATGAGCCAGATTTGGCCCATCGGCCACAATGAAATGACCCCTGTTTTATCTGATTCCAGAATGCGGACAAGCCATTTTGACTTAGCAGGTTATTTTCTGAAGTTCTGTGGAATCAAAACCTCCTTGCCAAGCAAGACTTGGTTTTATTCTCAATGTTTTTTGACTGTTGAAACCTTTGACACACAGTAGAGGGATGGTGAGAGTGTGTGTGTGAGAGAAAGAGAGAAAGAGGGGGTGGGAGAAAGAGAGAGAGAGAATGAGAGAGCGAGAGAGAGACAGAGACAGAGAGATGGGGGAAGGGAGAGTAGGCACAATGGACAGACAACAAAAAGCAGTAACTCAGTTTTCTCTTTCACCAAATAACAGATATTGACCTTTCCGTTTTCAAAACCAATGATATCTTGCTACCTGTTTTCTAAAATGAAAGGAAATTAAAGCAATGTCAACATTAGGGTATTGTCTTGTGGTTGCATACAGAGAATTTGCCACCTGTTTGGCCTCTGGTAGATGTAATTCAATGGTTGTCTAACTTGGAATATTGAGAATATTGACATTTGGTCATGAGTATTCACAGGGTGATTTGCAGATGTTATCTACTAAGGTTTCTAGATAGTGTTTGATGATGTCCTGAATGTTATCTGCTGCTTTGTTAAGTTCTGTGGATGTCAGCTCATGGATCCAGGGGGCACAGCTGTGTTTGTAGCTGCAGCAGGAGGAATCTGGCCTCTGATTCATGCGGGTGGGATCCCCATTGGAGCTGCATGAAGATAGGAGAGAGTGACTGAAACCATAAAATGTTAAACTGGAAGGAATCCATAGGCAAACCCTGCTCATGAGAAAATAGACACCCAGACATTAGCCACTTAGCACTGAAGCCAAGGCTGGTATTTGTACAAATATTAATTTTTTCCTCTATTTAGTATCAAGGCCTGTTTAAGATCGTCAAAAGGCTGTAAACTTGCTTTTCCCATATAGAATTCAAAATTCTGATATCAAACCATGAAATAAGTGAAGGAAGTCCAAAAGAGTTCTAATTTCCCTGACTACGGCCATTTCTGATACGTTACGAAATAACAAAAGTCAAATTCAAAGAATGAACTTTTTGCTCCTACTTGGTGAGTGCTTTAAGCAAGCGGATGATTTTCCCAGCCCTTCCAAAAAGCTTCTAGATTAATTTTTGGTGACATTGCTAGGGAACTCCCATGAAATCTTGTGGGTCCGTGGAAACCATGTGTAAGTTTCTAACATGTAGATCACAGAAGTCCTATCATGTGAAAATGTTCTATCCCAAAAGTTCCTTGGAACTTTGGATGCATTTTTCTTACAGAACAATGTTCCAAGGGATGGTTATCTTCCCAAGCCATCATAAAAGCCTGTTGGATTCCCCAAGTGGCTAAGTTGGAATGAAAGTGCTCAGAGGCTGCGAGGCCCAAACTTTCGTTCCTTTGCTAGGCAGCTCAATGGATTGGGAAACCGGTCGAGGCTCTGCCATATCCTCTCCTCCTCCTTTTGGGAGAACTTGGCAGCCCTAGAGTGATGAGGGGGAGGAGGGCCTGTGGGAGTGGAGGTTAGTGGGGAAGCTAAGGTTCCCTTTGGAAAAAATGGAGGAAGGCTCCATGTTAAAGGGGAAAGGAGGAGACAGGAAACCTCCATTAAATTGTTTATAAATTGAATTGTTTCTAAGGCCGGAACTGACAACTGTGTTTTTACAAAGTGAAAAAGGGTGCAATAAGTTCCACAGCCTTCAATCAAGCATATACAATGCTTAAGTAGATCAGAGTGAAGTTTTCTTTGGACAGGTAGATTTCAAAAAATTGAGTGTGGGGACAGCATACAAATTCTACCGATTTGAAGGTTCTTGAAGGTTATTGCTGATGCCATTTGAACAGGATTATAATATCTGTGGACTGTGAAACAGTTCAAATTGCTGCCTAAGCAAGCAATTATTTTGTTTTTGCTTCTCCAGCTAGACAAGGGAAAATGTTTTGCATTCTATCAGCTGGGCTTTTATTGTTTTTCACGTTAGGACAAATGTTCTTGGAGAGGTGGGGTCTTGTTTGAGGAAATGTCAAGCTGTCCAGTTTAGATTTATTGGTGATTGTGGCAGGTGCCAAATGTTTCAAGAAGTTGGTGTATGCATTTTTTTTCCTGTACCCTGGAAGATTTTTCTGGAATCAGGATATGTTCTCTTCAGGAAGAAAGCAAATGTGTTACACTCAAAACAGTGTATGACAGAAAAACCTAAAGAAGGCTTGTAGTGGATGGATTTACATCATCTGAAAGGTATTTTATGCACCCAGTTCCAAAGCTAGGGAAGTCAGCTATACAAGGAGCTTTCACTTAAGGCTCAGGCTTGTGGTATATATGTCTGGGTAGGCTAAAAATGCATGATTTATAAGGGTATCATACATCTTGCTGGCTCTCAAATATTTGCCCTACAATGTCCAGAAATTCCCATCTTTGGCACAGTCCTCAGAGAAGCGCTGACTTAGCTTAACTTTCCCACTAAGTAACCCCATGAGCAGGTCAAATTCAGTGTGAACCTTTTGGCAGGGAATGTTTGGAGGCTTATATTTTATCTTAAAAATTGCTGGAAACCTCACATCCTTTCAATAACACGTTCATGTTTTATTTAATTTAAAAATGTCACCCATCCCCAAATCTTTGAATAAAACTGATGTTCAAGGACGATGCACCATGATTTTCCCACGACCCCAAGCACTCCCCCAGACTCTTGTCTTTCCCTGCAGGAGAGGGAGGATCGTACTTTGAGAACTAGGACTTCAGTCCTTGTCCAAGTGGTGATCCAGCCATTGCCTTTGAAATGTGCAAATCCTCCCTTGGAACAGTGACATGTGAGTTCATTTGTATATTAGGAGGGAGTAATTTGTCAGAGGAGTTCATTGTCACTTTGAAGAATAATACTCAGGTCACTGAGGGATTAGGAACTAGAAATCTTTAGTGACGGACAAAGAGAGGCTTGAGAATATATGATATTATCCTGGGAGCGTAATCTTAGGTAAGATGTGGGGAGTTGAGGTTGAAGCGGGAGAAGTGTGGTGGGGCCAAGGGAAAAGCAGAAGAAAAAGGATGGATGCGTACGTGGAAAATTTTGCCTGAGGTTTTCTTCATGGCTTTCCATTATTCCAAATTTGTCTCTAACTTTAATTCCAGTGCTCACGTCTATTCCAATAACAGCACCTCTACCTGGAGACTTAGGTCAACATATCCATAGTGCTAACACACCTGTGAGTGGCTCTGCACATTCCTTCCCTCTGCTACATTTCAACCTGCTCCTTCCTATTAGATTCTTTGGCTTGTCCCAGACACCACCAACTATAGGCCTGACCTCACTCCCCCAGCCAAAGCCTGGGTAGTCTTCATTTTTTATTTCTCCCCAACTTCCTATGTACACACCAAATTGATTACAATATCTAACCAAGTGACCTTGCAAGTAATCTTTATTTCCCATATAAGTTATATTTCCTGCAGGAAACATTCAAAGGGCTGAATAGCAGAAACTCTAATGAAGAGTCTACTTACAGAGTCGGGGTGAAAATAATGAAAGACCCAGGGACAACTGTGGGACGCTGTTAACACTCTAAAAAATAAGGGAAAGGGTGGCCATGAAATTCCCCAAAGTACCTTGTATGTGAGCTTGGAACTCAAACGGGAGCTGAGACAGTGCAACGTAGGCACTGTCAGAACTCTGTTGAGGCAGGAATGGAGCAGAGGAAATAACTGCCTTCACTGCTGTCCCGCCTCCCATCCTCTGATCTTCTACCAGTGCTTCCCATCAGCAAAGACCAACCAAACAACAGGAGATGGTTGAGTTCAGGGCTGTAGGCCATAGGGGTCAGGCTCCTGGGCCCAGAAAGGGCAGCCGTGGGAGCAAAAGGACCTGGTGGGATAAGCAGCAAGTGGAGAATAACCCGCCCACATTCATCTCCTCTGTTTTATATTTGAGACTTGGGCCTCGCTTTAACCATTACCTCTTTTCTGGATGGCTGGAAAAAAGTCTTCCCAATTGTCCTGTCTCCAGGTTGTGATCCCACTTTATTTTAAAAACCAGCATTGTTAAACAATTTTAATGTTAACAGATGGTGCTCAGGTACAAGATACATCCTGGGGTTGGGGTGGTTGCCCAGGGCTACCATAATACCTGATAGCTGTGGCTCTTTTCCCAGGTGCTCCCACTCAAGAGAACACATGGGAGCGCATATAGATCTGATATTACATGACGGTCATGGCATTATCTGTATTTCATTTAAAAAGTCACTTGCAAACTCTGCATTTAAAAAAGTATTAAAAGCATATTCCTGGGGCCCAATACATATTCACAGTGGGCGCTTAATATTTGTTGAGAGGGTGAGTGTTACTTGTGAAACACACACCCAGCCCTGGGTCTTGGTACATAATTATTTTGGATTCAACCAAACCTCCGCAATAAGACCTGCTGATCTAAAAAGAATTTCTATGAATCTAATGTTATCATTCCGATACTTACATACACTGGTAGCTTCCCATTATCAAGAAGTTCTTAGTGTGGCGGAAAAGATCATTTCGCTGACCCAATTCCCCATTCTTACCCTGATGTCAGAGGTCTCTTTTTCCACCTCTTCCAACACCATCTGTTCTGAGCTCCCTATCAGTCCTGGAAGAATACACTCAAAGCAATTATCTTTGGGCCCTTTGTGCATTCTCTTGACATTTAATAATTTTAGACATGCTGGCCCAAATTCCAAATGCCAGAACCTGACATACTTTGCCCAAAAGCCTCTCTGACCACCAGAGCTCACTCTGCTTGGGCTTGGGGAAGACTTGAAGTACCAGGGAGTTAATGGCCCCTGGAAACATCTCTCACCAATGATTTTCAAAAATGGGTATATACCGTATTTTTTGGACTATAAGAGGCAATGAATCATTAGACGCACCTAGGTTTTAGGGGAAAATAGGAAAAAAAATTTTGAAGCAAAAAATGTGGTAAAATATTTAATAACATAATATTTAACCAGTGTAAATGTAAACAGAACTCAGGTAAGCTACATTCAGACTATAAGACGCACCCCCATTTTCCTCGCAAATTTGGTGGGGAAAGTGCATCATATAGTCTGGAAAATATGGTACATACTTCACTGGATGAATAAATGAATGAGTGAATGAATGAAGGAGTAGTGTTTGTCCTGTTTAGTACTAGGACCTGAGAGTAAAATATTCCTTTTTCAGTATATATTTTCGGAAAGTTTCCCTATAAAGTTTTTTAGTAAGCTTTTCTGTATTCTGTGAGAAACGTGTGAATCAAGTTAAGAGGGGGCATATCATTCTGCTTTACTTTTCAGAAGTTCCTCTCATGTTCTCTTGCACTCACTTCTCCTGTTGATAAGAGCAAATGGCCTGCTGCGTGTGGTTTAGACACACACACGCATCCACTCCCTTTGAAGTGTCAGTGCTGGAGCTCTGCTGAGGCCCGCATCTTACGGGAGTCAGCTAGTGCATTGCCCAGTTAAACATCCATCCCGGATTTCAGAGGGACTTAAGAATCATTGTTTTTGGCTGGAATCCTGGGTTTGAGGTTTCTTCATGTAAGATTCTGAAAAAGGATTTGGAAATGTTGTTTCTAATCCCAAAGTATGTATTTGGGAGGCTGCCTTTGCCGTTATCCACCTAATAATTCAGGCTCCTGGGGTTGTTTCACCCAAGCGCTTTCTTTCCTTCGGTAGAGTCAAAAGGAGCTGATCCAGGAGACAGAGTACCTGGTTTCTAATGCTGGATTTTTAAGGCGAGTTATCCAGTGCTTGCCCCCCCTTTTTCCTTAACCTAAAATAAGAAGGTTGGAATGGACAGTCTCTATGTCCCTGTCCAAATCTGAAATTCTGGGTGGGATTCTGACTTCTACTTTGCCACCAACCATATGTCCTCAGAGTTTTGCCCATTACTCATGAGAATGTCAATGTCTGGGTAAATAGACCGTTCGGGATCAGCTCTAAAAAACCCAGAAGTACGTATTGTATGTTGATTTTGGTGCACGGACAAGCCCGAAAAGGGCCATGTCAAGCATTTCACCGTGATAGCTGCTGGAAAAAAAAGCCAAGGGAAGCAGTCTGGGTGAGCTGCTTGGAATGAAGAGGACCAGCCCAAGTTCCATGGCACAGAAGACCCTGCAGAAAAGGGGACAGTGTGAAGGCCCAGGAGTCCATCTAGGTACCATAAAAAATCAACTAGTGTCCATATTGGAAACAGCTTGTGACACCGTCTCAAAGCCACATTCTCAGACAATAGGGAAAGCTGTAAATAGATCTGCACAGTTGTCCAAGCATAGCAGAGTAAAACTAAGGAGAGCCAAATCAAATAGGCTCAACCAAAGTTTTGGGTGAAATCTCTGAATTTTGCTCATGCCTTCAGAATGGGAAGCTCTGTCCAGAACATTCAAAACAGTGGGTCCTTTGGAGACAGCTATAGGCTGATAGGCTGGCAATACCCTCCCAGTAGGAGCCAGCTCAGCATAGAAGAACCAGAGGCAAAGATATATATATATTTCCCTAGAACTGTTTGAGATTAGTTGCAAACCTGATGCTTCTTTACCCTTAAATATTTCAGTGTGTATTTTCTAAAAACAACAACAAGCCCTTATATACTTATAGTACCATTATCAAATATAAAAAATTAACATTGACATAGAACTATTATCTAGTTTATAAACCCCATTCCCTTCTTCGATTGTCCTAATAATCTTTTTATAGCAAAAGAAAATCCTGGATCCCATGTTGCATTCAGTTAACACGTATTTTGTATTTTTTAATGTGGAAGAGTTTCTCAGCCTTTCTTTGTCTTTCATGATATTTTTGATGAATACAGGCCAGTTATCTTGTGGAATGTCCCTCAATTTGTGTCTGTCTGTTGCTGTGGAATTTCCTTTTAGCTTTATGTGCTGCCTCCTGAAGTACAAATGCCCAGCTGGGCTGTGACTGGCTGCAGGAAACAGCTTCTCCAGGCAAGCAGTCTGGAGCTTGTGCAAACTCCCCTTTGCCCTATCTTGGGGGCTTCCTCCCAATCCTCCTCAAACATAGTTTCTATCTCTGCGAGGGTTGTGGGAAAATCAGACACTTTGCTTATTGGATGTTCCACTTATTTTTTGCCCACATACTGTTGGATGTGGCAAAATGATTCTTTGAGTCTATCAAAGTTAAATGAAAGGAGCTTGAAATACCCATTAAAAGCAGGTTGGAGAAGGGATTCATGATGTATAACTTAGCTTCTTAGGGAAAATAAACTTTGATTTCTAAACAATTCTATGTACAAATTAATTTCTGGAGCTTAGTGGGCTCTTTGCTGGTGGTTTCTATTTGTTTTATAATTAAGCATTATAATATGATTGCATCTTGGTCTCTACTTAGATATGTTTCATTATTTAGGCCCCCAAATATTCTTTACTCAAAAATAATTTTCTCTCTAAATTGTCCCTATGGCATGAAACCTGGAAATAAAAATGTTGCAGATTTCCAATGTATCTAACCATTATTTATCAGGCTCATTGACAAAGGAAGGAGAGTGGGAGAAAATGGGATGGTGTAAAATGAAAGAGCTACTCAGAGTGTTTGTCTGTGTCTTGACAGAAAACTAAGAGTGCTCTCAAGGGCTGGGCATTTCTGGACAAATCTGCCAGTCAGCTAAGGAATTCTCTGCATGAGAATCACGGGATCTTGCAGCAGAATCTGAGACTGTTAAAGATGTCGTCTCTGAAGTGAACCTCAGCAAGTTCATCTAGGCAGAAGGGGTGAAGGGGGCAACTCCAGCTTTAACTAGTAATAAGAAGCCAAAATACATAAATACTTGAATGAATAACTTAATTCTTGGAGCATAATTAAATATAAATTAAATCAGTTCTTAAAATACAGTTCCAGTTATCAAATCTTTGGAATCATGGGAAATGTGTACAGTTATGTTTCTATACAGTGTGAAGAACAATCTCCTGTTTCACAGGCCACTGTTTGTTATTAATATACATCCCTTTTAATCAATCAGTCAATTATTATTTTAGGTGTAGTATAAAGAATACTGTTCTAAAAGCCAGAAGAATGGCATCCTAATTTAATCACTTATCAGGCACTGGCCAGGAACTGTGTGATAGACGCTTCATAGCCCCTAGGGTTAGAAAGAGAGGTAAAACATAGTCTTTATTCTCAAAGGGTACAACTGTAAGAGAAGGAAAGATAAACTTAAAAAAATGACAAGTTCTCCTTTTAAGTGTAGCATGAAGCATTAAAATTTGAAGGAAGCACAGAGGATCCTAGAGGCAGCTAACTTAGCTGGGATTGATATGAGAAAGACTATACACAGAGCTCCCACCCGACCAGTATGGCTCAGTTGGCTGGGTGTTGTCCTGCAAAGTGAAAATCTCTGGTTTGATTTACGTGAAGGCACATGCTGGTCTGTGATTGGGGTGTGTACAATAGGCCATGGATCAATCGATGTTTCTTTCTCACATCAATGTTTCTTTCCTGGACTTCCGGCAAAGATGGGGGCGTAGGTAGACACACTATGCCTCCTCGCACAACCAAAAGAAGGACAACAAATTTAAAAACAAAAAACAACCAGAACTGACATAAAATGGAACTGTATGGAAGTCTGACAACCAAGGAGTTAAGGAAGGAACATTCATCTAGACTGGTAGGAGGGGCGGAGGTGAGCAGCTGGAGGGAGAGGACTCACAGCAAGGCAGTGGCTGGAGGACCGGGGCAGGCTGGCAGGCTGGGTAGTCCCACATTTTTGTGCAGATGAATAGGAGGGAAGTTCCTCCACAGTCGGGAGGCACAAATGGGGAGTGTGATAGACCATGCAACCCAGGGTTCCAGTACTGGGAAATAAAGCCTCAAAGCCTCTGACCGAAAACATCTGTAGGGGTTGAGGCGGCAGCGGGAGAAACTCCTAGCCTCACAAGAGAGTTCGTTGGAGAGACCCACAAGGTCCTAGAACATACACAAATCCACCCACCTGGGAATCAGCACCAGAAGGGTCCAATTTGCTTGTGGGTAGTGGGGGAAGTGACTGAAAACTGGCAGAGAGTAGAGCAAGAGGCACTGTTCCATCTTGGACCCGTCCCCCACATACAGCGCCACAAGACAGTGATGTGAATTGCCTGGCACTAGTGGACACCTAAGGCTCTGCCCCTTACGTAGTACTAAAAAAACACTACATGTTTTTTTTTCTCTCTCTCTGCACGCCTGTTTTATATAAGGAGGTGGAGCCTTAGGTGTCACCCGAGTGAGGTAACCCATGCCGCTGAGTTGTGACGCTGTATGTGGGGTAGGGGTCTGAGAGGGCACAATGGCGCTTGCCCTGCTCTCTGCTGGCTTTCAGTCACTTTCCCCACCACCCACAAACAAATTGGGCCCTTCTGTTGCTGATTCCCACACGGGTGGGTTTGTTCTAGGACCCTGTGGGTGCCTCCAACAAACTCCCCTGTGAGGCTGGGAGTTCCTCCTGCTGCCCCCTCAACCCCCACAGGCATTTTCAATCTGTGGTTTGAGGTTTTATTTCCCCTCGCTGGGCCCCTGGACTGCGTGGTCTGCTCCACTCCTCAACTTTTCTCCTGGTTTATCTGCGTGTGAATGTAGGACCATCTGCTCCACCGGCCTCGGTCCTGCCAGATCCGGGTCGCCAACTGCAGTCCCCCAGCCTGCTGCAGCATTGTGCGCACTGCTTTACAAACCTCCGTCTCGCTGTGTGCCCGCTCCACCCCACTTACCGGTCTGGATAAATGTGTCTTTAATTCTTTGGTTGTTGGACTTCCATAAAGTTTGATTTTCTGTCAGTTCTGGTTGTTTCTTGTTTTTAAATTGTTGTTGTCCATCTTTTGGTTGTGCGAGGAGACACAGCGTGCCTACCTATGCCTCCATCTTGGCCGGAAGTCAGAAGCTTTTCTGTTTAAGATGTCTCACCCCTTGCAATTAATTTCCTTGGGCGCCTCAAATAATAATATTTCCAGGCTAGAGTCCCCAAACACTAGGTAATGTTCCAACAAGGAGCCAGGTCTTTGTTTCAACGGGGATGATATATAAATTTAAGACACCACCTCTGGTAGCTGGGCACCCCTTTTTCCAATCTCCTGTACTTAACCCGCAAAACATTTTCCCATGTGTTGGCATAGTACAGGTTGAGGAGAAAATGAGGCTGGAGGAGAATGTTTGCATTATCCAGAGTAGAAATAAGAAAGTAGAATGAAGGAAGAACTATGGCCTTCCATTCACCTATATTTATTTCTTTAGTAAAGAACACTGAAGGCAGACCTCTATTTTCCTGTTCTAGTGTTTCTAGAGTTCAGGGAGTACAATGTACAGCAGTTAAGTCAGAGAGTCATGGATTCTACATGTAGTTCCTCCATTTTCTGAGTGGCGATGGACTTAGCCCAATGAAGCTCAGAGTCTGTATTTATAAAACAGGGATAATAACTGTACACTTAGCTAACTGTTAGCTATTATTATTAATATGCATCTTACAGAGTCAGCTGTGTTGCAAGCTGGTTTGCACCAAGCCTATCCCTTATTGTCACAATCCTTTGGGGAGCATCATCTCTTTGGTTTATCCTCCTGGGGTCACGTGTGGCTTCCATATGTGCAGAAATGGCTCAGGTATAATAGCACTGCATGGCAGGTGGATGCAGTGCAATTGTACATAACTGGAAGTAGGCTAGTGGTTTTTAAAGTGTGCTTCTTGAACCATCACCAACTTATTAGGATCCTCTGCAGATCTAATCAATTAAAATTTCTGGGCTGCAGTTCCTCCTGCCCCGACACCTCAAGGCTCCAGGAGCTACTGATGTAGAGGAGCTGCTGCTTGATGCTCAAGTGTGAAAGACACTGATCTAGACTCTGAGATGCCATTGAACTTCCCTGCTTCACACAGGAAGAGCTGAAATGAAAAAAGAAATCCAAGATGTCATGCTCATAGCTCACGACCTAATTTGGGTGAATGGTTTAACAACCTTGCCTATTTTTGAATATTCTCCTCTTTGGCTGGAAACAGCGTGTCAAGCTGCAGATATTTCCTTTCCTCTCTCTCCCTGCTTTTCTCCCACAAGACACAAGGGAGTTCCTGCCTGGGGCATCTCAGATTACCATTTCTTCCTCAAAGCCAATTAAAGATCTCTAATCCCTCCTGTGTTTATCTAAAGGATCAATTTGATCAGAAAGGATGAATGGGAAGGGCAAAATCCTAGAAGGGCTTGGGAAAGGAAATTTCTGCTCCAGTGGCAGGAACACACCCTTCTCACTAAGCTTATTACGTACTAGTGCGTTTTTCAAATCACAATTCTCCATCCAGCCGGCTTCTTTCATCTAAAGCCCTAGGTTGTGCTTCCAAAGACATCGTCTGACTTTATTTAACCTCAGTATTAATACTTTCGAGATTTTTCCCCCAAAGTAAATCTCAGCCACTACCCCCAGTAATAGGTTGAATATATGAAATATCCATTTTCGTTGGTGAAAAGCAGGTGAATATCAGCAATTTCTTGATGTTTCAACATATGGCACACAAGTTCACTTATCTGGGACCTGCTGTTCTGCCTTACTCACAATTGAAGGCAGGTTATTTTTAAGGACTTCTAGATCATTTCCTTTGTGAGACCACCTCCTTTGTGAGACCACCTAGGGTTTGCTACTTACTGGCTAGAGTTCTTGTGAAAGTAACTTAACCTCCCAAGTCTTACCTCTTATGTAAAGTGGGGATGCTACCACCTCCCTTACAGGTTGATATAGAATTAAATGAAAAATCATACATACACTGTCTGATGTGGTGCCTGAATTCTAATTGGTATTAGATACATTAGTGTCCTATTAGTGAAACTGATATTCCACCTGTTTTCTGTTCTACATATCTCCTGATGGTCAGCCTCCTAGTTTATAATTGTTACTGATCTAAAGACAAGGCGTCTGGACAAATTTTTAAGGCCCTTAAACAGTATGACTGGTTATGAGATGGTAAGAGGGTGAAATATTTTTTCTGCCTTAAGTAACCATGATCATTCTTCATTTCAGAGAAGTGTCAGATTATTTATGTGTTTTGGAATCATGGGAGAAGAGAAGCAGTTAGCAAATGAATGCAGAGAGTTCCAGCCTCATCATTAACCAGACCGTGCAGCCTCAGAGGATCAGACACTCAGAGGACCCGAGTGTCTCTGTTTTCCTGGCCTGTACATGCGCATTGTACATATGCCTCCATCTACCTCAGTGAGGGTGAGAGTGATAGAGTTAGTGCTTTATGAAAGTGCTTTGAGCTTTTGGAAAGCAGAGATGTTATATAATACAAGGTGTTGTTATATTACATAAGGATCATCATTATTCTTTGGCAATAGTCACGACACCAGGAAAACCTATCTTCTATTGTAGTTCAAAAGCAGAGAGAGGAAAGACAAATGTTTTTTGTTTTGCAGTGGAACCATCATCAGCCCAGAGACGTTTCGGAGGGTGTAACAGGAGTATTCATAATGGCTGAGGTTGAAGAGCTACCTGCACTTGGTGCTTCCTTTACTACGCAGTGGTAAGAGTCCTGATGGATTGTCTTTCTGGTTAATTATTAGATGATAACAAAGGTGAGTGGCAACCTGATACTCCACAAGTTGGACTGTTGACAAGAGACCCTGTGAGTGTTCAAAGATAGGTGTTGATTGGAAATATGCATGTGTGCCAAGCCAGTCCTTTTTATGGAGCCACCCTAAGCCTGGAAGTAAACAAGGGAAAGTAATTCAGCATTCCCATCGATAAAGTGTCCTGCCCTGTGCTTGTAAAGGTTCTGTGTCTTATTCATAAACCGAGAGTTGAATAATGACAGGTGTATGGTAGCATGCATGAGCAATGAATCAGGAAGCCTCACTTTCCTTCCGGTGAGGCTGTTTGCGTTGATATTTGTAGACAGATGGGGAGAGTGATGTGTGACTGAGAAAACTGGAGTCTGGGGCCTCTGCTTTTTTCTTGTCAAGTTAAAGGGCTTGTAGCTTTTTGTTTATATCAAATTATGCTGTGCGAATGCATATTTTGAATATCTTCCTTCCTTAACAACTTCCCAGCCATCACACTGATGCCCTGCTCATGGGCAGATAGCCAATCACTCTATGGACATTCCTTATTCTTCCTTAAAGAGTAAAACATTGTAAGTATGGTATGGTCTTCCTCCATTCTTCTTCTTTGCTCTTTACCATGATCGCATGTTTACTAATTTATGCTAGTTCTGGCCACATTCTTTGGATCTCTTCTGGGGAAGGTAGGCCATCAGGATTACTAACAGCTGACTTAGAAGCGACTAGTTAAGCAAGTAAAAAGTGAATTAATATGATTAGTAGCCAACACCAAAGCAGGTCAAATAGAAAAATTCTATATTTGCATCATTTGATGCCAGCAAACTGGTAATTCAGGATTTTTTCCAACATTTTTTATTTGGCAAATGCCAGCTTTCTTGTGTGAATCTAAGTCAGTTGTGGCTTCCATAGAGGCAATTTGGCATAAAACACAAACGAGGTGTGCCAAAGTGCTTTATAGTTGTTTGTATGGAAAATACAATAATTAATAAATAATAGTACAAGAATAAACTCTTTTATGTACTCACAACCCTAAACCTACTTTTGATGACACCTGAATATACTTTTTAGACAGGATTTGGCACTTTAGATTGATTATAGACATAGGAACTACATGTTGTTGAGGGATAACGAAGTGGACTGTGTTCTGACTCCCTCTCTTTGCAGCTCTTCATAACACCCCACAGCGGGGAGAGCTAGGTGACCAGAGTAAAAAGCTTGAGTCAGCGGAGGACCTTGAGCTGGGAGCTGTTGGCTTTTTCTGTTAATAACATCTAGCTATAAATGCCATTGTCACCCAGGTTGGAGTGTCATTGCTGATATTCACCAGGTTTCCTACATGCACCTAAAACGTAAGAGCTAGTTATGCAGCCTTTGGAATCATGGCAATTTATGGGTGGGAGCTCAGTCCAAACCACTTTTTCTTCTCTCCATGCTGGTTTCAGCTACTTCATTTTAATTCAGTCTCTCTTTCTCTCTTTTTGATTGTTGATATCCCTCATTCCTCCCATTTGCCCCCCTTCATCCAGCCCTCCTCCCTCATCTTTTACTACATTGTTGTCTGTGTCCATAGGCTATGCATATATGCATATATGTTTTTCGGCTAATCTCTTCTAGTCTTCCCCAACCCCCTCCCCTCTGAGATATGTCAGATAGTCTGTTCCGTGTGTCCATGCCTCTGGTCTATTTTGTTCATCAGTTTATTTTATTAGATTCCACATATAAGTAAGATCACATGGTATTTGTCTTTCTCTAACTGGCTTATTTCGCTTAGCATAAAAATCTCCAGGCCCATTCATGCTGTCACAAAAGGGAGGATTTCCTTTTTTATAGCTGCATAGTATTCCATTATGTAAATGTGCCACATGGCACTAGAGAAGAGTTACCAAAGCTTTACTAATATGAACAATTTTTGTCACTACTTGTGGCATAATTCATTTCCTTCTATTTTCCCAGGAATGGAATTCAGCCTAGTTAAAAATGGATTGCCATATAAGCATTTTATTAAATAACAAGTATTTTATGTCATAAAGTTACAATGGAAAAATATGGATCAGAAAATCTACTTGTGTCTAATATTTTTTTATACTTACATTGATTGTAACTGTAACACCAAGTAGCAGGAATTTTGTCTTTGTTCCCTGATGTGGTCCTAGGATCTCAAATAGTTCCTGGCAGTTACTAAATGCTCAATAAATAATTCTTGACTAAACAGGTAAAGAATGAATGGTTTTTTAATGGCTGTCAGAGAATATAGACCCGATAACAATCAAAGTTAACACTGTAAATTTTCATCCTACTGAACCACAAGTATTGTTCTAGGACCTGAAAGATGATAAATTCTAGCCCCTTCTATCATGATATGTATACATGCTACCTCATCCCTCACTCTCCACGTACATATGTGCAGTCACACTTAAACATGCTAGACCATATGGTCATGCTCCTTACCTGATCATTTGGATAGTGTCCTTGCCCTCTGGGTAACGTAGAGCCATTTGGACTTCTCCAGATAGGTTTCTTGGTAGGACACTGGTGTTGATGTGCAACAGATGTTAATCAAACAATTACATAAATGATGAAGGTTTTAATTTTTATTTCCAGAGCTCAACAGGAACTAAAGGTTTTATATGACATGATTTATAAGAGGCACAGAGACTGTACAAAGCCGTCTTTAGCAAACATCTTGATCCTGGGAAATATCTGTGCCCACATTACATTTAACTTAGAGGCTATTAAAAGACTTAGATCTTTATTGCTTCTTAATATTCTGAATAGAGTCCAAATGGTTTTGAAATGTCCTTTGAGTTGTCTATAAATACTTCCTAGTTCATATCAACACAGTCCTATTTCCTTCTGGATATTTCACTTACAGATATTTCAGTAATTTTCTTAGGATTCTGGTCTCCTTTTTACTGGGCTGATAATATCCACAGTGAATTCTTCTCCGGCGAGCCTTTGGTTCATTAAATATATAGCTTAATAGAGAGTTAACCCATGTTTAATTCACTTTGTTAATTTTAAAAGAATTAGAACAAGATAAGTTCATTAAACTTTTCAAGCCCGATTGAACATTATCTGCTCTTTTCTGAATGGTACAAAGGGGACTCCAGTGCCTTGCCATGCATTGTGGTCATCATTAATGTAATAATAATCGCCGTGCTGCAGAAGTGCGGCTGTGCCAGCTCATAACAAGCCGCACACATCGATTTCCTTGTGTTAAATATCCAGCATGCCCAGTCTTTGGTTCTAATCAGAAAAGCTGTTTCCTATTCATATCTAATTATCTGAATTGCCACTGCTTCCTATTATGCCACGTAAAGAGATAAGAAACACATCAGCTAAAAATTGTCAACCTCACTATGTAACACATAGATCAGAGGCATTTTATCATGTGGCTTACTAAAATACGAGAAATTTAGTTGCTAGATTCTAGGATTTTATTTGCTAGATTCTAGGATTATTTGCTAGGTTGCTAGGATTCTTTTGTGTTATGAATCCAAAGACATTTCTGGAAATGAGTGCTGAATTCTGACAACGTGAGTTGTGGAGTGTCTGTGTCTTTTTATTGTGCAATTATTCCATCACTAATGGGCAATTTTTAAGCATGGGATGTTTCTTTACTTGACTTTTATGTGATTGCTTTGGGTCTGAATCCAATGGATGCTCCCTTTTCTGGCCTTGATCTTCTTTCTGTGAGCAACTTTAAGAACCAGTAGTTGCTTATAAATAGATCATCTGCATTTGGCAGTTGCAGATTTCAGACACTTCTGTAGCCATCTTAAGTCAGCCCCAGAGTTGATAGATTCATTATAAGCTTGCTTTTATTTTAGTTAAAATAATCTGATTTCTTCTCTAGAAAAAAAAATCTTTTTTGGTCCATTTTCTTTCTTTTTTTTTCCCTTCTCCAATCAGCAGATCAAAACTTTGGGCCCTTCTTAACCCTCATTCAAACATCACTTCAGAAGTTAACACATTTGTGTTCCAAAAGCAATGCTTTTAACTTCTGTCCCATGGTCAATAAGGGGCTAAATCGATCTATAAACAGTGTCAGATGGTGTCTCACACATGGCACTTAAGAAACCTTACTCTTGATAGTGCCTTGACCTCGGGGCCCCCTGATCAGGCTGTCTGGGTGACACTGAACAGGGAGGCATCAAAGAAAAGGCCTGTGCGGTCCCGTGAGCCTGACAGCCGCCTGGCCTCCAGGAGAGGGTGTTGAAGACAGGGCAGGCATGGAACTGACGCGGACACAGCACTTTTAGTTCAGCTTGTGGCATGACTGGGGAAGCAGATTTCTGGCTCGTTTTTTTCCTTCTGGTTCCATTTCTCATCCCACACGCATTTCAGTTTATCTAGAAGCTTTGCATTGGGCACTGATGGAGTTCAGGGGTGCCTTTCAAGGAAGCCAAAAAAAGGTCAGCTCAGAGCTAGGGAGGCTCAAAGTAGTCTCTGAGGGTAGCAGGGTGATCACCTGTTGAGCAGAGCAGCATTTTGATGTCCTGCAGACACTGTTGGTTCCCTGGAGGTCCCTTACAGGCAGTTTCACTAAACAGTGAGAGCTTCTAGTGTCTCTGTCTGAGGGTACCCATGTCCCCAAGTTGTGTTGACCTGTTTGGAAGGCATGCTGGGAAACTTAAGAGCTCCTGCTCCAGGAGGGGTGTTAGTGAATCAACAGCCCGCTGCTTGCTCCTCTGTGCACAATTCTGAGGCGTGTTTCACAGAGCCTTTCAGGGGGCCCTCAGTGGGACAGTGCCCACTGTTTCCTGTGGCAACCGACTCATGGGCACACTTTATATTGATTTTCTTCCCCTTCCTTGTCTCCCTGCTCCACTCTCTGTCTTTCACTTCCTGGGACTTTTGTCAAACAAATGACCTGCCCTCAAATCCTTTTCTCAGGACCTGCTGTGGGGAAAACCCAGACTAACAACAGAGTCAGAAAAAAATTCAGTTGTCATATCAAAAATAATTTAAATGACCCTTTAAAAGCTCTGTTTTTTACAAGTTGGCACCCCGTGCCTTGGTTTGAATTCCCCAGAAGCAAGTCTTCAACATAAGGATTTCACTGCAAATTGTTTATTTGGGAAATAATTCCAGAAAGTGCTGTTATGGGAGTAGGGAAGGAAGGGAAGGATAGGCTGGAAGAAATAAAGGGGTATTATCAAGCCAGTTACTACTGTGGGCAGCTTGAGCCCAGTCTTGAGGAGGCATCTGGAACACTGTAGAACATGCCTGGGGGTTGTCCCACTCAAGAGGTGAGGAAGCCTGAGTGTTGATCTACCAACTCTGAATCTTCAAGGGATTGGGGTCCTGTAAGAATACTTCCCAGCACCTCTGGTCTGATTGCACTCAGGCTGATCATGACCCTGTGGCTAAAAAAGAAGCCCTGGGGAGGAACATCTAAGTTTGCAGTGAGCAGCCTTTGAGGACAGAGATAAATGCTGAGAAATTTGGGAAGGGCATCAAAAAAGCCTCTGCTACACATGCTGAGACTCTTAAAACCTACAGAATTATCTCTGAAAGAGGGAAAAATGCAAAGGAGTCCCTTGTTCTCTCATTTGATAAATGTTTACAAAACACTTCCTATGTTCCAGTACTGTAGAAAAATGTGGAAAAGATTGAGTTTGTGTTGCTTTTGGTAGACTGCTGGTGTGTGGACGTGTCTCTCCTGTAAACACTCCATGGTAGCCAGCATGGAGGGACGACTTTTAATCCTAAAGTGACTTTTCAGAGCCTGGCTTCCTGAGTTCACAGGCTGTCATGCAGGTCATGAGACTGAGAGTTAGGAGACTTGTGTTCTAGTCTTGACTCTGTCCTTAACTAGCCATGTGACCTTGGAGGAGTTATCTTGCCTCCCAGGACCTTGATTTCCTAGTGCTAAATGCAGGAGCTGGCATAAGCTACTCTGGGGGCCTTCCTGCCTGAACTGTGGAGCCAAGGATCCTTGTGCTGAAGTGGGTGTGGTGGCAGGGCTAGCTGTGCTGTGTGGGCCACTTGCTGTGAGTAGCCTCTGGTCCAGAGGCCTTTCAGGTCAAGAGATGTATGAGCTGGAAGAAGTTAGAACTACAATCTTATTTTTATAATTAAAAGCAATGAGGTTAGGGAAACAACATGTCTTGTGCAAGCTCATTCACCTAATTATGGGGCAGAATTGGAGCCAGGCCTAGTTTTCTATTGTCCAATTGATGGATCTTTCTGTTAATATATGAATCACACTTTTTGTGATAAGCTATAAGAAATTAGGCTTTGAGATGGTAGACTAATGGCTGAAGGACCCACTTGATCCAAAGTGATCATGATCTTAAGACATTCATGTTTAAGGGCTTAAACCAAATCTCAGAGTCCACAGTTTCTTAAAAATATTCTCCCACTGAATTGGTTCTGTGTATTGCCTAATCGAATTTCCAATCCACTATATAGGGATTGCTATCAAGTAGAAAAGGCAGACCGAACAACTGAACAAAAAAATATCCAACTTATATATATCTTATCATGAGTGCTTGGGTCAGTAGATATCACCTGTGTTATTTAGCCTGGGTTGGAATAGATTCAAGATGGTAGGTTGGTGATAGGGATAGGCCAAAAAAGGAAACAGAACTGCAGAAAGAGCTGGGGGATTCCGGCCTCTTTAGAATGTGAAAGTAATTTAGAATGTGGAGATGTCCCAGAATTACTGCTTCCTGTGTTAACTTGCTGTGTCAAATTGGTGTCTTGATTTCATTCAGCAAATGACCAACTAGGTGATGAGTTTAGGCAGGTGATTACAGGGTGAATTATAGGTATTATACAAACTGCCGTCTATTATCTGGCATGATCTTCATGTGCTGTATAGTGTTCCATCTGAGTAAAATTTTAAGCATTGGGAAATCCAGCATAGTAAAAGTCCCCTGTAGACTATTGTGTGGTTTGCGGACCAGCATCATCAACATCATTTGGGAGCTCGTTAGAAATGCAAAATATCAGTCCTGACCCCAGTTTGACTGCACTGGAATCTGCATTTTAACAAGATCTCCTGGGAATATGAATGCATGTTAAAGTTTAAGAAGCACTGCTGTTGACAAGAAGTGCTACTTAAAACAAGTGGGTACTTCCTTGAGTGGAATCACTGAAAAAAACTCTCAGCCAAAAATAGACTTCTCAAGGAGACCTTGCAAACAAGTGGAAAAACTGAATGTAATTCAAATAATTAATACATGATGTCATACTTAGTGTTGTTGTGAGCTAATATTGAAACAATGTTAAACCAAACACGTAACTTTTAAGAAAAACCTGCTTCAGTTTTTTTCAGGTATGAACATATGGGAAGATGTTATTTATAGTTCTACCTTAGTTAATTGCACAGAGAATAAAGATGTGTCGCTATTGGCATAACAGTTATAATTGCAGAGAAAAACACCAGACACCGTTCAAGGGCTCTTGTGATTTCCTCTCAGTGTCTTCAGACTGTGCACGTAATAGAAAGTATCAAAACCATAAAATTCCCACCTTGTCTTTGAATACACAGAGATAATTCTCAATCTTGGTTCTAAAACATCATCAGCAAATTTCAAAGGAACTATTAGATATTTGCAAGGTATAGGGGTTAAAGTTGGCTTTTTCTTTTTCAAAGACTATTGAAAGAATCATTTACAAAACAAACCTTGACTAAATACATTTTGTTGGAAGAAGTATTTAAATTTTTAAAGAGAACTAAAGATTTGAGAAACATCTTTTCACTGGTAGGGTTTAACAGAATAATTACAAACCATTTCTTAATATCTATACAATGCATGCAATGCTTCGTGAGGGCTAGGCTTGGAAATGGCACATTGTCATTTCTCCTATGTTTCATTTGCCAAAGCAAGTTACATGGCCAATCTAAGATTCAAGGGATAGAAAATAGACTCCCAACACTTGAAGGGAAAAGTTGGTTACTAAATCACGTTGCATGGAAGGGAAGTAATTGGGAGAAATTTTGTGATCCTTTTATCATAGCGGAGTAGGCTGATTGCTGTAGTAGAACAAACCCTACGTCTCAGGATTTTAACACAATAAACTTTTATTGATTTTTTCTTTTCTTTTCTTTTAAATTTTGTAAGTATTTTTACTGATTATGCTATTACAGTTTTCCCATTTTTTTCTCCCTTTTCTCCCCCTCATGCCTGCACCCCCCCAGCCACACTCCAGCATCCCCGCTTCAGTTCATGTCCATGGGTTGTACGTATACATTCTTTGGCTTCTACATTTCCTATACTATTCTTAACCTCCCTCTGTCTATTTTGTGCCTACCTATTATGCTTCGTATTCCCTATACTTTCCTCCCCTATTCTCCCCCTCCATCTTCCCACTGATAACCCCCCATGTGATCTCCATTTCTGTGATTCTGTTCTGGTTCTAGTTGTTTGCTTAGTTTTAGTTTTTAGGTTCAGTTGTTGATAGTTGTGAGTTTGTTGTCATTTTACTGTTCATATTTTTAATCTTCTTTTTCTTACATGAGTCCCTATAACATTTCATATAATAAGGGTTTGGTGATGATGAACTCCTTTAACTTGACCTTATCTGGGAAGCTAAGGTAAACTTTAACTTTGCTGGATAGAGTAATCTTGGATGTAGGTCCTGGCCTTTCATGACTTCAATTACTTCTTTCCAGCCCTTTCTTGTCTGAAAGGTTTCTTCTGAGAAATCAGCTAGTAGCCTTATGGGAATTCTTTTGTATGTAACTCTCTCCTTTCCTCTTGTTGCTTTTAAGTTTTTGGGTTCACAGGCTGTCTTGCAAACCTGTGAACTCAAGGAGATTTTCTCCTTATCTTTAATCTTGGGTAATTTATGATGATGTGCCTTGGTTCCAAATTCTTTGGTACTGTCTGAGCATCCTGGACTTCCTTGAAGTCTATTTCCTTTGCCAACTTGGAGAAGTTCTCCTTTGTTATTTTTTTCAAATAAGTTTTCAATTCCTTGCTCTTCCTCTTCTTCTGGCACCCCTATGATTTGGATGTGGGAACATTTGAAGTTGTCCCAAAGGTTCCTAAGCCTCTCCTCATTTTTTTGAATTCTCGTTTCTGTTCCAGTTGGATGTTCTTTTCTTCCTTTTGTTTCAAATCATTGCTTCATTATTGGTTCCCTGTATATTTTGCTTTATTTCACTTTGCGTAGCCTTCATTTCTTCCTTCATTTTGCTACTGAGCTTAATCAATTCTGTGGGCATCCTGATTGCCTGTGTTTTGATCTCCGTATCAGATAGGTTGTCTATCTCCTTGTCACTTAGTTCTTTTTCTGGAGTTTTGATCTGTTCTTTAATTTGGGCCATATTTTTTTTGTGTTGTGCACCTGTTACATGGTAAGGGGTGGAGCCTTAGGTATTTGCCAGGATGGGGCAAGCCTCTTTGCTGCATTGTGGCGCTGTCTGTGGGAGGAGGGGTTAGAGAGGGAACAATGTCACTTGCTGGGCTCTTGTCCCACCTTCCATCACTTCTCTCTCTTTCCACAAGTGGATTGCACCCTTGCAGGTGCTGATTTGCAAGTGGTTGGGCTTGTGTATGATTTAGGACCCTGTGGGCCTCTCCAACAGACTCTCATGTAAAACTGGGAATTTCTCCCACCACTACAACTCCCACAGTTTTTTACCACCAGGGGTTTTGAGTCTTTAGTTTCCCATGCTGAAACCCCGAGGTTTGTGGTCTGTTTTGCTCCTAGTTTCTTCCTCCTCGCTTATCTGCATGCGAATGTGGGATCACCTGTGTGGTCTGTCTCCTTGCCTTGCCATGGGTTCTCTCCGCCCCTCCTACCAGTCTGGATGAATATTTATTTAACTTCCATGAACATGATTTTCTGGCCATTTTGGTTGTTCTTTATTTTTAAATTGGTTGTTATCCTTTTGGTTGTTCAAGGAAGTGAAACATTTCTGTCTATACCTCCATCTTGGCTGGAACTGCCAAAGATTTATTTCTTGACTTTATTGCAGTCCAATAGGGGTGGTGGGAGTGTGGGGGAGGGGCTCTGCTCCACCCATTCATCCAGGAACCTATGTTCCTTCTATCTAGTTGCTGTGCAATCCAAGGCCATGGAGTCTTCTACTGTGTCCTTTGTTTCCAGCCAGTAGATGAGGAAAAAGAGCAACTATGTAGCAAGATCATCTGCTCCTAATCATCCCCTCCTGCAGGTGTCATACTTATTGCTCTGCCTCTTTTCCGATGGCAAGAACCTGGTGACATGACCCAATAAAATGACGAGGGAAGTTGGGAAATATGGTCTAGTTGTGTTAGGAAGACAAAGGAAAATGGCTTGTTGAACACCTAGCTGGAGTCTGCTACAGGTACAGGCTGTGACTTTTTCCAGGTAAAGGTGCCTCTGATGCATTTCAAAATGTTAATGACTGAGGCTGGAACCTGAGTCTTGGCTTCTCACCTTCCTCCCTAAATAACATGAGCTTTAGCACCTGCTCCAGGTTCTTCACAAATTACCAGACCTTGGTCTCCATGCAGTCACCCAGCCAGCAGTGTGGCTAGTGTCTGTGCAGGTGCCAATGGCTCAGGCGCTTGGATTTCATGTTCCACTCTGTCAGCATGCCAGTCAGCTGGGTGTCTGGGGGCTTGGCCCTGGGGATGGCCAGGGGTCTGGAGGGCACTGGGGGCATCTAGAACCAGAAGAAGACTATGCAGTGCTTGAATGACCACCTGACATCCTACCTGGGGAAGGTGGGAAGTCTGGAGTCTGATAATCAGAGATTAGACAACATAATCCAGGGGAGCATGGAGAAGGGACCCAAAGTCAAGACACTTCAAGACCATTGAGGACCTGAGGGCTCGTATCTTTGCAAGTTCTGTGTACAATGTCTGCATCATTTTGCAGACTGATAATGCCCATCTTGCTGCTGATGACTTCAGAGTCAAGTATTAGACAGAGATGGCCATGAGCCAGTCTGTGGAGGTTGGCACCAATGGGCTCTGAAATTCACTGATGACACCAATACCACTGGCTGCAGCTGGAGACACAGATCAAGGCTCTCAAGGAGGAGCTGATCTTCATGTAGAAGAACCAGGAGGAGGAAGTAAATGGTCTACAAACCAGATTGCCAACTCTGGGTTGACTGTGGAGTTGAATGCCCCCAAATCCCAGGAGCTCTGTAAGGTCATGGCCCACATCTGGCCCAGTATGATGAGCTGGCTGGGAAGAATCAAGAGGATCTAGGTAAGTATTGGTCACAGTAGACCGGGGAGAACACCACTGTGGTCATCTCACAGACTGCTGAGATAGGAGTAGCTGAGATGACACTTACAGAGCTGAGATGTACAGTGCAGGCCTTAAAGATGGACCTGAACTTGGTGATAAATCTGAAGGGAAGTTTTGAGAACAGCCTGAGGGGAAGTGGAGATGCACTATGCCATGCAGGTAGAGCAGTTCAACAGGATCCTGCTGCACCTGGAGTCAGATGGCCAGACCAGGGCAGAGGGGCTGTATTAAGCCCAGTAGTATGAAGCCATGCTGAACATCAAGGTCAAACTGGAGGCTGAGATCACCACCTACTGCTGCCTGCTGGAAGAAGGGGAGACCTTGATCTTGGTGACATTCTGGACAAGAGCCATTCCATACAATCCATCCAAAAGACCACCACTTGTAGGATTGTAGACATAAAAATGTGTCTAAAGTAAACAACACCAAAGTTCTGAGGCATCAAGGCAGCAGAAGCAGGGCACCCCTTGGAGGTCAGGTGGCTAATAAAAAGTTCAGAGATCCCTGAACATTAAAAAATGTTGCATGACACTGGGGGGAAGACAAAGTTTTGAAAGACAAGGTCATAATCAGGAAGGAGAGACATACCTACGTAAATACCTGGGATATGAAGCTGGAGTCTGGAGAAGGTTTGGAGAGGTTTCTGGATGAGGTGGGCACTTTGTAGGCAGTGGAACTTTAATAGGAGGAGAGAGGAGTGAAGGGCAAAGGGAAAGCTTTGGGCCGTAGGGGAAAATGGATTTGTTTGCTTGTTTAACATTGTTGCTTCTAGTAGGACCTAATGTTGATGCCTTAATGTAGGAGGCCTATGTTAGTGCTGATCAGAATAATGTACCCCTTAGGGCTACATTAAAAAACTATGCTTGGTGTCTCATTTGCACCTTCAAAATATGCACATACATGTGTGGGCCAGAAAAGGCTGTGCTCAGAACATGCATTCTTATGTGAACTGTAGGTAATTGCACAAGCAAACAGGAAGTTGCGTAGGTATGCAGGCAGCCACCTGTTGGAGAGGTGTGTGTTGGCATGGGCCTGGCGTGTGCCTTGTCCCTTTGAGTACGATTTTAAAGGCTTCTGCTGAGGGCAGGGAGGGAAAGAAAGCAGGCCTCTGGGCATCTGCTTCTCTAACTATAGCTGTCCTTTGTCCTTCTCAAGGTTTCCTTTCTGGGCGGGGCCAAGTTCAGAGTGTGTTATTTGTGGCTGTAAGAAAAGGCCTTTTCAAGGTCTTCGTGGGAGCACTGATGCTGGGTGCTGGGGTCTGAAAGTTTGTGTTCCTGAAATCTACATGTTGGGATCCTAATGCCCAACGTGATGGTATTAGAAGGTGGGGCCTTTGGGAGGTACTTAGATCATGAAGGTGAAGCCCCCACAAGTGGGATTAGTGCTTCTATAAAAGAGGCCCCAGGGAGCTCTCTTGCCCCTTCCACCATTGTGGGGACACAAGGAGAGGCATGTGACCCATAAGAGGGACTCACTGGTCATGCTGGCACCTGATCCCAGACTTTCAGCCTCCAGAACTGTGAGCAATAAATTTCTGTTGTTCATATGCCATCCAGTCTGTGGTATTTTCTGATAGCAGCCTGAACGGACCAAAACAGAGGGTTCAGAGGCAGCTGGTTTAGACTTGTGTTAGTTCTGTGCTGGGAGTTTGTTGTTTCTTTTGCCAACTGCTGAGTTGGTGAAGAAACACTTCCTTTGAAATTCTCTTTGCTGGGACCTCTGTCTCCTGGTCCTCCTGATTCTGCAGGCCACTTTCCCTGGTCTTATTCATTGTATTCTTCCTCCATTTATCCCTTAGACGTTTCCCTGTGAGTCTGTCCTTCACCATCTCCTGAGTTCCTGGACCAGCACTGTTCAATAGAACTTTCTGCAGTGGTGGGAAGGTTCTATGTCCATGCTACCCAATACCATACACACTTGCTGACGGAACTGGAGTTTACATTTAATTAAATTTCAGTAGCCACATGTGGCTGGTGGCTGCCCTATAGGATGGACAGCATAGTTCTAGAACAGTCTTTGTGGATAAGAATTCCTCCCTGAGTGTCAGTCACTGTCTACGCCATTGCTCCTGGTCTGTATCTTGCCCTGGCTGCTCTCCTGACCCATATTTATAAATATCTACCAGATCTCCACCTGGCTGGTCTGTGGTTCCCTCAGATCAAGGTGGTTAATATTTAATTCTTTATCTTTACCCACAAAACACGTTTTCTCCTGGCCTTCCTGGTATTGCTTTATCCTTGGTCACCTTGTTCACTTTTTAGAATACAGTTCTGATCATACTGTGCCATTCATATATTATCACGGAGGTGGATACTAAACTTGCACTAATTCAAGAGCTCTCTTTAAGAAAAAAGAATATTAAAGTGTAAATGCAAAGTTATGTTCAGAGCTTTGGAGGGGCCTGGGCAAGTGAGGGAAGGTGTCTCTGAAATGTAAACTTTATTCCCTTTACTGTAAATTGGCCTCAGTTTATTATTAGAATCTTTTACAGTTTCAAGGTTTGGTTTCATTCTTGCTATATGAACATGGTACTTAACTATGCTGAGAGTCAGTTGGTTTATTGAAGATAAAAATAATAATGCCTATTCAACTGGCTTGTTACAAAATTAAATGTGTCCATTGGATATCTGTCAATGGTAAAGAAGTTATATATGTGTGTATGTGTGTGTGTGTGTACATGTATACACACACTGGAATATTATGCAACAATAAAAAGAATGAAATCTTGCCATTTTCTACAATGTGGGAGGATCCAGAGGGTATTATGCTGAGTGAAATAAGTCAGGCAGGGAAAGACGAATGCTATATGGTTTCACTTATATAGAATCTAAAAACGAAACCAACCAACCAACTAAAGAAAAACAGATGCATAGAAACAGAGACCAAAAGGATGGTTACCAGAAGGGAGGGGACGGGAGGAAGGGTGACAAGGGGAAGGGGAAGGTAGCCAATACATTGTGATAAGTTTACATCATGACACGGTTACTAGAATTAGCGGGGTGATCATGCTGTAAGCTATAAAAATGTTGAATCACTATGTTGTACACATGGAACTAATATAACCAATATAAGATTATATTCCAACTATACTTAAATAAAAAAGATAATATATGAAAAGACCAATACATCTAGAAGGTATTTCTTGAAAATTTTATTCACTTGTTCTCATTATGTAGAAAGTAGTACCAGCAATAGTAATGATAATGATAGTAGCTAATATATCAGATACTACGTTCAACACTTTACACAGAATGTCTCATTTATTTCTACAAGGTAGGTACTCTTCTTGCTCCCACTTCACAGGTGGGAAAACTGAGGTCCAAAGAGGGTAAATGACATGCCTGAGTTTTCATGTGCTTGTAAATAGTGAAGCTGGGATTCAAACCCAGGCAGCCGGACCTCTTGTACTCTTTGGATTCTTAGCAATCCCCCTTTTATCAACATGCTGAATTCCTTCCACATGTATCTATATTCTTGCCAATTTGTAAACATTTCATAACTTGCTATGTGTTTCTTTTTCTTTCCTCAGGCTGTTTTTCTCCCCTGGAGTACCCTTCCTTCCTCCACAATCTCCCATGTGTTCCATGGGCTTTGTTCATGTCTTCATGTAGCTTTCTTACTGTTTTTACTCAGAAGGGATTGCTGAGAGGGTTTCCCCCAATACAACACAATGTCCTTCCTATGGGCATTATGAATGACTATCTCCTGAGCAACTTCTCTGCTTTTGTTTCATAAGGGAACTTTAACTATATAGCTGTCGGGGCCCCCACCCCCAGGACACATTCATCAGAATGCCTGGGCTTGGGTTGGGATTCACTGATTGAAAATATCGTGATTCTCTCCTTGATTTAGTTACTAGAAGGCTGAGAACCAGGTCCTAGCTCGGCTCTGCGAGGAAGTAGGACCTTGGGCTTTATTTTGCCTTTTACCCTTATTTTCTCTTCACCTCTTATTTTAAGTTGTACATCACTTCCATTTTTGGCATGCATTTTTGTAGGCCACCTAAAATAATTTTTGCAATCACTGGAGGTATAAATATAAATGACGATGATGATTTTGATGAGGACGGCAGATTTTCTTTAGAAAAATCAGAACAGTTGATAGTTACGGCTGCCGAAGTGTGAGCCAATCTCAAAAGAGACAGTGGTAGAAAACACAGGATGAAATCTAATGGGAAGCCTTGAGGAAAAAATTGTCTTCAAATCTAGGGGCACCAATCACTTCGAACAATTCCATAGTCCTGGATGTCTAAATGCAGCTCACATGTGGTCATTCTGATGGCTTCATCTTACTGGACTCTTCTTAGATTCTAGCTTTACTGAGGATATTAAAGAGTCGGACTGCTAAGAAAGATGTATTAAATGAAATCTTCTAGAACAAATAAATTCCTTTGTATATTTAAAGCTACTGACACATATAAATACCCGGTGTCTAATTCTACCCCTCAGTTTCTGTTGTGGTGACTTCCTGCTCAGGTGTCCTGATCCCATCGGGTAATGACCCCTGAGCACATTGAGCACGAACGCCAGAGACAGCTGCAGCATTTTCAGTTTTTCCATTTGCTGGCCTTGGTCCACAGTATCTGGAAGCAGGCATGGGGGCTGTGGCTCTGAAATGGCTTTTTGTCCTCACCACATTTTAGGTGCTTTGGGACCCAAAATGGCAAAATGGAGAGGGGTGGCTGGAGAAAGAGGGCCTGGCGAGATTCCCTTGGTTCCTAGCCGGCCTCTTGCCAATGCCCCCAGATGGTGGGGGCTGAGGGCAGGCCCCTCAGGTGGGGGCCCATGTGCCTGGGCCGCCCACTCAGGCCTTGGCAGTCTTGTGTGCCCAGAACCTCCTTAAAAACTGATTATCCGGCTTGTGTCCTTTGTGAGCCGGCTCATTACCATTTCATTGTGCTGTGGTAATTCTTACCCTGTGCAATGAATATTGACTTCATGCTTGCTTTTCTAACTGAGTCACAGGGGCAGTCTAAGGCCCACATGGCTTGCCCAGCTCCAGCCTCCCTGGCAGCCACTTGAATAGTCTCAAAGGGAAGCTGTTTGCTTGAGCATTTAGGCATAACAGAGAGCTGTCACAGGCTGCTACAGTGATTTATTAAAAGACAGGAAAACGGGAGAAAAGACCCTTACTTATTTCTTGCACCAGCTGCCTGCTCGCTTTCTTTCATTCTCTGTCTATCCCTCTGCCTCTGTCTCTGCTTCCTCTCTTTCTCTCTTTATTTCTTCCTCCCTCCCCTCTCCCTCCTCCCTCCTTGCCTTTCTTTCCCTCTCTCTTTCTTCGCTGTCTCTTTGTTCTCATTTTTAAAATGAGAAGACTGCCGTGTTTTAGGCAGGCGCTTTTCGGCACCTAAATGCAGCATAGCAATAGGGGTAGCTGGGTCCAAAGGTTTACCATCTGAAGGCTATGAAAGGAGATTGAACACTTGTGTGCAGACATGCAAGTAACATACACACACAGCACATGGTGTACGGCTGTCCTGAAAAGAGGAAACCCTACCGGGGAAGGTTAGGCAGGTTGTCGCTTGCCTCTCTCCTCTTCACCACTCCTCCTCCCCAGACACACTCCAGTGGTCCTGACCTTCTGAGAACCCACCCTGATTCTTCGGCAGGGGCCACCCAGCACTCCCTGGCCTAGGCTTCTCTCTGGAGCGTGCTGCCTGGAGGGTCTTCCCTCCTTGTTGTGGTTCTTCGCAGGCCTAGATTCAGCCCCATTGTGTCTTTGACACAAACATGGCTGGTGGGAGGGCAGACCTCCCAAGTGATGATGATACGTTTTGGGTGACCACAAACTAACCTATTGGACCACTGAGCCGGCTGTTTCATGGGGTTGCTGAGATAGGAAGGAACTGGAGAGCATGCTGAACAGCCCTGGGCATTCTGGCTACTTGTTGACAATCCCAGGGGATGGCGAGCTGTTCAGAATTAAGCCACAAGGACTTTGTTTTCAGACCTTGTCTGAGGTTCAGAAACATGGTCCTCTTCTTCGTTGCTTCTAGGACTTTTCTAGACATGCAATTTTCTTAAAACCCACTGTGGAGATAAAAACATATTAATACTTTTCCTCTCACCTTTTAAGTTCTTCTGGCTGGGCTAATAACCAAATTAACAGAGACAGATTAATATGAGAAAAATCAAAGGTTAATACATGCACACAGGGAATTCACATAGACATGATAAATCCATGAAAATTCCAAAGACAGCGAGGCAACATTGGGTATGTAAGACATTTTGGACAAAGGAGAAAAGGGGGCATGGGGAGTTAGATTTCAAAAGTAAGAATGGGCAGTTTATAGGTAGCTGAGGAACACACAGGGCAGGAAAATTCTCCCTGAAGCCCTCTAGTTTACCATATTTAATTCAAATTAGGCTAAGGCAGCAACCTAAGATCAGCTTCCTGAGCAGTTTTCTCTCTGAATCTCTTGGGCAGGAAACGGGGGAGGGTCAAAAGTTCTTGCTGAGTCTTATTTCTTTATAAAGAGCTTAAAATCAATATCCCAAAAAGCAGCTTTAGGGTGGCAGAATGTGGGTCCCTGCACTGCTTATAATCTCTGTGCTTGGCTTCGGAACTTCTTTCTGCAGCCCCTCCCTCTCCGTCTCATTGTTTGCTCTCTGTCCTCTGCTGTGCCCTCACCTTTCACTTTGCTGTTGCCACATGCCTTTGGTCCCTCTTATCTCCCTCCATGAGCTCTAATTAGCCTCCTCACAGCCCCATAAATCAGCTGCCCCCACTCCTCTGGTTTGCTTCCTCTTGGAGGCTGCAGGCTCACCTTTCCCTTCCCAGATGACAAATCAGCCATTTATCTTGGTTTGAAAAACGTTTATTGGCCGACTTCCTTCAGTAGCTTCTGAACTGTTTGCAAATAAAGAGGAGGGATTTTTGGTGACCTCAATAGAGATAGGAACTCACAGGTGGATTTATTCTCAGGTTTGATTTTTTTCTTTTTCTTTTTTTCCCATGAAAAGTGTAAATACACTACTTTGCCTCTCAGTGCTTGTGATTTCTTATTTTTGAAAAGATTTAAGATCGGTTGGGCTGTAGTGTGTTTGTTTGTATGGGTCAGGCTGGTTTGTTGCTATGTATGCATTGAGACAGGGTGACCTGCGGGGTAATGAGGAGGGTGGTTTGATGGGGCGTTCATTGACTCTGAACAGCGCAAACACGGCCCCCACCATGCTGTTTTTATGGTCAACAGACAATGGCTGCAGAGTAAGCTAAAAGTTTAGGAATTGGGGCGCTTTTGGCCTCTGGTAAGCCTTTTGGTTTCTCCTGTGTGATGTCCAGATGTGAGAGTGCTCTGGACACTTCCTACCTTCTAGGGAGTGCTCCCTACCTTCTTAGGCTCTGGGACTTTGGGTCATCTCATAGTCTAGATTCAGTCTCTGGGGAGAAGGATGAATTTATCAGCTCAGGTGTGTTTTTAAGGATGTAGGGAATAAAGCTGGAAAGCTCATGGGATGATAGGAAGACTGCCTCTTGACAGAGAATCTTTGCAAAGGGAAGACCAAACTTTCAAATATCATGGGTTAGAGATCAGTTGTGTGTAAGATGTGGGGTATTGGATTCTTTAGTTCCATCTCTGTTTTAACACAAAAGAAATTTGTGAAGTGGGCATTTGGGGTATAGGACCAGGGCAGTGGGGTAGATGTTTTCATGGTCCTCAGGTCCCATTCAGATTGTGCCTTACAGAAACAATTAATAGGGCTTCATAACTTGAAGCCCTTGCAACATTATAAAGCAGTACATACCAAAATAATGATGATGAGATTTGTAATCTTGATATTCATTGTTTGATGGACATCACAACAGTAAATTTAGACTGAGGATTACCTAGTCAACTGATTTTTAGAAAAACTACTTTTTATTCACCAGGGGTTAAAAAAAGGAGACCACGTATATGCTATAAAATGTGTTTAGCAACTTCTCCTTTCTTCCCCATGCTCTTTGGCCTTCACAGATAAATGGTGTCTCCCTCATCACTGGAAAGTTCTTGAGGATTGGAACATTGTCATTTTCATCTTTATGTCATCATCTCTCTCCCCAGGCTCATCTATTCATTTTTTTCTTATATTTCAATTGATGTATAAATTACTTACAGTGATGTGCACAGATCTTTAGTGCGAGTTTAATCATCTTTGACAAGTTCATACACATATGTAACCCACAGAACATTTCCATTACTCCAAAAAGTTCCTTTGGGTTCCTTATCAGACAGTCCTGTTCCCCTTGCCAAAACCAACTACTTTCATTTCTATCACTGTATATTCACTTGCCTGTTTTAAAACTTCATAGAATTGGAATCATACAGCACATATTCTTTTGTGTTAGACTTTCTTTACTTCCCATACTTTTTTTTTTGAGATTGATCCATTGATTGATGACTGACATGGTTGGGCAGATGACTTTGATTTTGACCAATCCACAGAATTTTTACTCTCATGGAAAGCGTCATTGCCACAGCGTCCATCTGGGATATCCAGGATAGCTAAACAATTAGCACCCATTTTGAACAAGTTCTTGAGAATAAAAGAAACTACCCGTCTATTGTATGCATGCAGAGTGGGGTGGGGTGGGGTGAGGTGGTGGGGTGTATTGCTTTCTTCCTAGTTCTTGGAAGGTACTTTTCATTGGAAGTATTTTTACATAGAGCCTGTAAGCTTATTGAAACAATTCTATAACTATTGTACTTTGGTGGGGGGTTTTCTTTGTTGAGGAGGCTTCTGTGGGCTGGCTAAAACATTAATCCTTTGTGCAGAATGTACCTCCCGAATGACTTGCAAATGAACCCAGTCTGTTGAAAATGAAGAGCTGCCTTGACTATGATATTTGTTGTCTTATCACAGTGCCTCGGGTGCAAGTCCTGGCTGTGGCGAATTTTCTACACATGCTGTGTCTATGTGCTCTCTCCCTTCCCTAATCCCAGGCAGCTTAGGTTTGGCTGGCCTTGGTCACACATTCAGTTAATTTATAAGGGTGGGTGTTCTACAAGTCTAGCTGCTTGGGGCTGTACCTTAGGCACAGGCCAGAAAGTCACCTTAGTACTTATTTAATTTATCTCTCTTTGCCAGTGGTGCACTGTTAATGATTAATGTCCTGTCCTTCAAAATGGAAGATAATCATTCTGCCCCAGAGATTTTATTTTATTTTAAGTTTATACTTTCTTCGAGCAATGTTTATCAACTTGTGCAGTTAGACTGTCTCATTAGGTTCTTAGACATCACAGAATTTTAGAGTATTGAGTCCTTTTTGGGGTTACTTTTTTAATAAAAGAAATGAGAATGTATGTCGGAGAGTTTCACTGATGCGTGAAAGTCACCTCATCATCATATATATGTGTATATATACAATGTTATCATCTATATAATATTCATGCAAATATGAAAGCCAAGAGAGCCATGTATTACAGTAATTGGTTTGTTAAGTTCCACTGATAATAAGTAGCCACTATTTTCTTCAGAAATGGATGATGTTTGAAGCAGGGGATTTTGTATCTCCGTTGGGTGACTCAGAGAGAAGCTGACTTAACATGTCATAATAATGATCTATATGTATATATCTATAAATATATAATAAAAATTATTTTGTTTGACATTAATAAAATTTCTGCAGTCAAGAAATTGGGAATCATCTGTGTTCAGTTTGAACTTACTATTTCTGGCTTTTGGCCTTCTTTATTTGATAACCCCAAACTCTGACTCCTTAGCATTTACTCTTCAGGTAAAAGGGGAGAAAGGGAGGCAACCCTCGTCCTGCCTCAGGTCTCAGGAGACCCTCCTGTTGATGCCTGTGAGAGCTGAACATGTGTATCTGAGGGGAGGCTATGGATCTGCTGGCTATAGAAGAAGTCGACCTTGACTGTGAAATAGAGAGTTTAAAAAACAGCTTTACCCAAGGGCCCAAAGCTAATGATTCCAAAGTGTTGACTATGATATCAGAGTAAACAATAGCAGGCTTTCATAGTGTTTACTTAGCTCTGCAACTTATAAAGGAATTGCATGGGCTTCCATCCATACCACATCGCTGGCTTATATCACAACGGTCCCTTTTGAAGCAATTTAAATGATTTTGACCTTTTGTTTAGGTTGTGGGTCAGTGCAGAAAGGAAGTTTTCTATAAACCACCATGATTTTTGTCTCAAATTGGAATGGGCATGTATTTGATTAGAATTTCTTTTATATCCAGAACTGGTGTCAACAGACTGGATAGAAGTGTCAAACAGGAGGGGCAAGTGCCTTAAATTCATCAGATGTTCACACTCTTTATTCTGTTTAATCTAAACCATGGCAGACAATGTGAGATGTTTAATTATGGTTTAAATCATTCCAGCAGAGCATATTTTATTCAAATGTGCTCATTCTATTGTGTTTTTATAAGTAGCATCAGATGTACTGGTCTTACTACACCCGACGGCTGCTGTGAAATTTCTCAAATAGAGATATTTTCTTAAATTTCCTAAAACAAAATAATTTTTAACTCCTAATTGCACATGGTACCATTTTTAAAGAAGCAGGCTGGTACTATGTTGAAATAAAATTAGCCACACATACTCTGGCCAGACTAATAGCTAATAAATGACAGCTAATAGAAAATTAGCACTGAGTATTCTGGATATTATTATTATTATTATATTAATATCTCCAAATTCTTTTGAGATGTAAAGGGGAAAGATGTACATACATTTGATAGACCCTGTTTTGCTAATGTAGAAACTGAAGTTCAACAGACTTAAGCCATGTAGGTAAAGTCACCCAGTAACAGAACCTGCGACTAAGTCCTAAGCTTCCCAATTCCTTTTCCTGGCCTTTTGTCAATTGGCTGCAGTTTCAGGGCACCATGCCAGACTCAAGTGAACAGTCAAAACTTTTTTTGCAAATTACAGCTCTCCTCTGAGCCTCTCCGCTGCCTTTGAGTCTTGTCACCAACCATTTAGGTTTATTTCCACCCCTACCTCATCCTGTCACCGCACATAAACCCAGTAAATGCCAAGCCATCGCCATATTTTACACTTTTCTTGGCCCCTTCTCCCAATTAGACTTACCTAATCCTGTGTTCTGTTTCCCTAGAGCCAAATTTAACAGCTTGAGAAGTGAAAGGAGATAACAACAGGGGTTGTCATGGCATCATGCATATCTGAATATTTTCTGGAAAGCAGAGGCTTCTTTCATACCTTGGGTCAAAGTAAACCCATTGGCTTCATCCTAAAAAGTCAACACTGTCCGGTATGGATAGTTGGTTCTGAATACATAGTGAATGAATGAGTGAACAAATGAATAATTCAAGTCCAACATCCATATTCTAAAGGGGGAAAGTAAGGCCCAGAAAACTGGAATAGTCTGAGGTCCCAGTAGCAGAGCAGGGACTAAAAACAGATCTTCTATAGGCTGTTCTTGTTACTATTCCATACTGACCTCCTTCAAGGTTAGTTTTAGGAAAACTTCCAGAGAAATCTTATCCTCTTTTGTTCAGTCCCCTGTTTCCCCTTGACCTATTACTCCCTCTGTACATCTTAGCACTTGATTCCACTGAATGCATCACTTTTTAACATTCCATTTTGCATTATTCCTATTTGAGCTCAATGCCTGGCATATCAAGAATACTCTGCGTTTGTTGAGAAGTGAAGTGTAAAGGTCCTGAAAAGAAGGGAGACACCTGCCTTCTATTTTTGCTGTGTTTATGCAATTCACGAATGTGTCATAGACACATAGTAGGTTTTCAACAAAGATTTCTTAAATATAATTGAATTTTCTGGTAGCTGAGCAACTAGACAGACTGGTAGATAGATATAAATTAGCCAAACAGATTTAAACCATGTGTTGATCATTGAAAAGTTGTTTCATTTTTAGCCAAGATAAATGCTTTTTTAATGTGTAAAGAAATCTATAATTTTCTGTGCTTTGAATTAAAGCTCCTACTTCCCAGGTTTCCTGCCTGCTTCTGGCTGCTCTTAATGAGCTAATTTACCCCACCGAGGTGAGAGATTTCCTCTTGGGAAAGGGTTTAGATGTGCTTCTCTCACATCCAGGGCCCCAGAGCGTTTCCTTTACAGGGCTTTAAACACGCAGAACGCATTTAAGAGAGAAGCCAAGAAACAAATCTGTTATTTTAGCTTTATTCCCTCTTTGATCACACTTGCTGGAGTGGCAGGCCTGGAGACTGTTGGGAGAGGGGCCGGGTCTCCTTAGGAAGCCCAGTTCAGGGGGACCCGCCCAGCTCTACACAATGGAAATAAAGTTGTCAAGCCTTTGAGGTGGCTGTGAAGATTTATTCTTCCTGGGCAAATTGGTAAGACATTTATATTTTTTTTAAAAAAAATGCTTTGATGACTCTGATAAGGAAGCCCCTGGTTTGAATGTGGAAAAACATTCTAGAGCTTTTTCCACTGCTACACTGTGTTCTCAACATTCATTGCGAAGCTTGACCTGTGGAAATGAACTTTCCCTTCAAATTAATGACAAGACCATAAAGGGACCGTTTGGGGATTATAGAATGCATGCTTATACTGTCTTAGAATACAAGTCTCCATGAGGCAGGAGGTTTTAGAAAACTTGCAGTACTTGACATCTTCTCCACACATTTCCCACTTCTCAGTTGCCCACCAGTCTTCTGATTGTTTAGTATGGATCCATTACTTGTAGCAGCTGAAGCAATGAAAGATACACTTCTTACAAAAATCATGCATGTAATGGAAATAGTTGCTGTCCTTCCTAAGTTCAAGTGTTGTTTGTTTTGAAAAAAGTGCTGCACGCTCTTCTGTGTGTTGGTCACATTCAGGTCTTGAGGGACCTAGGGGAAAAAATGGACCCTGGTGTGAAATATCTTTCTCTTATATGTCAGAGAGGCTTTTTAGCCAGGAACATCTGCCAACAACCCTGAGATAGTGCTCTTAATGTCCTTGAGTTATGCAGACCGTTATGAATGGCTCTTAAAAGGCTGTGAGCTCCAGAACAAAAAAAATCATGGACATTTATCAACTGGAAGTGGCAGAAAATCCACAATCATTTGGGAGTTTTCTTGGGAAAACTGGAAAAGTGTCCTTCAATTTTGTTATTGGGACAGCTCTATCTTGGGGTGCAAGTGGCAATGTGGCTCTTTAGAGAACCCATGGGCTTATGACAGATGGAACCAGATTTGCATTCCTTTGCAGGTACTTATTTTCTGTGTCACTTCAGGTATATTCTTAATTCTCCTTGCTCAATTAGCTCAACTGTAAAATCAAGGTAATTGCACTCTGCTGGTTGGAGCTATTCAGGTTGAAAGGATCAAAGGCAAGCTCAGGTTACACTGGCGATCAGGGATTAGTAAGAGAGACAAAGGCACTTAAGGAAATGTGGCCAATGATCACCATGCAGAACACAGCAGCCCTGTCATAAGACGCCCTGCTATGTTAGTGGCACAGTTTCTTTTTGTCTCCTCCTCTCTCTGTCTGCCTGTCTGCCTGTCTCCACTCTGCCTTCATGGCTTTTTCTTCTCTTCTACTCTTTTCTCTCTCCCTGTCCTTGTCTTGCATTCCAAACTCATCGTTGAATCTCGAGGTCACCACCCAACAGGAAGTCCTCTATTGGTCAGAGTTCCCATGCCAGGCTTCCTTGAAGGCTTCCAATCCAGGAACGGATCCCTGGAACCATCTTCAGTAGTCAGGCCTTCAGGGTCACATGACATCAAACATGGCTATTTTGTTCAATAGGGGACTATGCTTGATAATCTCCATTTGCCCCTCCAGATCCATTCTCCATTCTTCTCTGTTCTGCTATGTGTCTTGGGGGCTGACTTCTATAAATTGTATTGCCTGTGTTCCCTTGCTGTCTTATTTCCTATTTGTTTTAGCTAATAGTAAGCATTGGAAGGAGATCAGATGATAGAGGAGAGAGAAGTTGGGATATTCTTCATCTCTCCTCCACCTGGTTATGGTTTTTATAAAATTTATTTTTATTTTTTTATTTTTTTCTAGAGAGAGGGGAAGGAAGAGAGAAAGACAGGGTGAGAAACATCAATATGAGAGAGAAACATGGATTGGTTGCCTTCTGTATGCATCCCAAATGGAGACTGCACCTGCAGCTCAGGCATGTGCCCTGACCAGGAACTGAACTGCCAACCTTTTGGTTTGTGGGATGACGCCCAGCCAACTGAGCCACACCAGCTGGGGGCCTGGTTATGGTTTAGACAGAGCTCAGTTTAGCCTCTGTCCATCAGCCACTCTACCATAGCCACAACTCTCTGGCATTTTTATAACAGTGTTCTTCTTCAGCCTGCAGGGTTATGGCACTTTTTCTGAATCCTGGGGGCTTCCCCATCCCCAATTGTTTCCCTGAACTCTGACCACAATTTTATAAATAGTCCCTTAATTCAACTTGCAGCAATGAACACTGTGAGTCGGCCAGGTCTTCCTAGTTGGAACCTCGACTGATACAGGGATTATAGTTATGGTGGATCTAAATATTGTATGTGTTGTCCAGGACAAACTCTTGAATTCAGGGATGGTTGTAAGAATTATTTATGTTCCTAAGGGCCTAGTGCCTCATGAGACTCAATAATTTGAGGCTTCTATTATTACTTTTGTCCTGTTTGTGGTGAAGAAGCTAATCAATATTGTGTGGGTAGGAGATATGAAGTCTCCTCATATGTCCCATCTAGTTTCTTCAATAACCTAAAAGTGGTCACTTCCCAGATAACAAGAATGGTAAAAGACACTGGTGGCAGGCACAATGTTGAATTTTCTGTAGCAAATTCAGAGAGATGGGAATGTGACAAGTGTTTGTGGGATATTATAGAAGAGATGATATGGGCACCTGTTGCTATTACATTATTAAAGCAACATAAATTTGGTCTGAGCTGAGGTATGAGGAGAGCAGGAATGGTAACTAAAATTGTGAAGAAATAAAAAATAAGAAATAGGGAGGCTATTATTGGATTGCTGCCTCTTTCCCTTTGCAATAAAAAGTCTGGGGTAACCAAGAGTTTGTGACAGTAAACAAGAAAGAGATCACATTTATAGCTAATTTGAAAAAATATCTCAAAGTGTTAGACATGGAGAGCTCCTCAAATGTAGCATATTTCAAGTATCTTCTTTTACATATAAGTGAACCGAGGCCTAGAAGGCTCAACACCTAGGTCACAGGAGCAACAAATGTTCTCAGCAGACATAGTAAACAGTCGGTCATGGCAGTGGTTCCCATGCAGCTGAAACAAGACTTCAGAGCACTCCACTCAGTGCTTAGCAGGTACCACCTGGGAACCCACTTGCCATTCCCTGTAAGAGAATCTGCCTGTCACTCTTAGCCTTAAGGATTAATGATTGTAACTCTTGTTTGTGACAGAGCACAATGGTTGGGATTTTGTCTTTGAAATCTTAAGTTTTCAAGTTTCATAATTACACAGATTAGCTGAAATATAGCTTTCTAATGACACATGTAATTCATCTTAAGCTGCAATAGCACATGTGAGAGGAAAGGGAGTTGGATACTGAAGAGAATATTTGTCACCTAGTCTGAAAGTTACCCAGGCTTATCAGTTCTTTCTTTTTCTTCTTTTGCCACCTCCCTTTGGTCTATTTGCCACCAATTAAGACCACCTACATAAGGCCGATTAGAGAAAACCCAAATCAAGCTCCTTTTCTTTTCCTTTTTTAGCCAAAACATTTGGGTGGGCTGAAGTTTCTAGACTATTTGCTTCTAGTTTTATTCATTGTCATGTATCCTCCACCCTGCTGAAAGACAGCATTAGTTTTAACAAACAACTGTGCCCTTTAACTCATACTGCACATCGTTCAATCATTTAAAAACAAAACCACGAAGACTTACAAATAAAACTAAAGAGGTGTTTTTCAAATCTTTTCTTCTCAGTGATCTATGAGGCTGAACCATGTAAACTTGTTGATATTCAACCATCTTTAAACTATCAAAAGTGGCAATTTCATGTGGCATAATCAAAAACTTATCATTTACACCTTTGCAGTCTTTTATAGCAATCCCTGAAAATCTAAGTCCACAAGCGGTCATTTTGGTGGTTAGCAAGATTGTGTTCATCTGAGAGCAGTTACGTGTCGTACAGTAATGACTAAAGGTATCTGTCCTCATTAGGTCAGTGATGGACCGAGGGAGGGCAACCCCACCAAGCTCAGCAGTTAGCTTGTTCTGTGCAACGGTGGTAAGACCCATGCAGAGCAGTTGCCCTGGAACTCCAGGGGGCACTTTTCACATTCCAGTTAATGTGTGTGATGGTCGTGGAACAAGGAGTTCATATTCTTCCTCCTGTAAGTTACTATCCTGTACAGTAAATATTGGAACTACAGGCACTACAAACTTAAACAGTTACGTTGATGTTGGCCAGATTCTCTATGGAGCCTCTGATGTTAATAAGAAAAATAAGGCAGATGTGAGGAAGATTCAAGTCTCAACCTCTCTGCCTGTGGCCTACATAAGCCTTTTCAAGGGTTTTGTTTGGAGGTGGGTTTCACCCAGTTGTCTGAAACCTTCAGTTGTGTGCATTCTCATGACGTGTCCAAACCTTGTGAAGATGGTTGCCATTTGACTCTAAATGTAAGGATTTGAGAGATAGTAATAGAACAATAGTTAGGGACTTGGGCTCTGGCCTCTGGAGTTAACAGGAACAGGGTTCTCAACCCAGCTTTGTTCCTCTGCAGGGGTGTCAAACTATTTTCACCGGGGCCACATCAGCCTTGCATTTGCCTTCAAAGGGCCGAATGTAATTTTAGGACTGTATAAATGTAACTACTCCTTAACAGTTAAGCGAGAGCTCGGCACTGCTGCCGGGTAGAAACTAGGTGCCAGGTTGGATAAAGCAAGGTGGAGGGCCGGATTTGGCCCGCGGGCCTTGTGTTTGCCGCCTGTGCTCTAGGGTTATATAAAAGCAATTTACTTTGTCTGGCTTAGCCTCAGTTTTACCAACTGTACAATGGATAGAGCAACTGTTTACGCGTATACTCCATACGTTATTAGCTAATGCATGTTAAGTGCTTTGTGAGAGATTTCTAATACCAAGAAATTTTAGTAGTACAGTCAGTCCCCAGATAACATCATTGATAGGTTCTGTAACTTTTAAGTGAAACAATGTATTTATAATGAAAGGACATTGAATAAAATGACATGAACTGAGCACCTGCCCCAGCTGTTATTGGTATGATAGTTTACCCCACACAGTTTGCAATGTGGGGTGCATATGGTACCCTGCCCAGATCCTATTTACTTTCCATGTGTATACATACCAGCTTCTGCCAACAGCTTAATGTGTGACCTTCAGAAGGTACCTCTGGGCATTTGGAGCTGCCTCATCTACATGGAGACCCATGAGGGCCTGAGAGTAGGCATTCCTAGCCAGCCCCGGCCTGACTTCTGTAGCCAAGGACAGACAGGGGTGAGACCCTGAAAGCCGTGCTTCTTTGCCCATTTCAGGACAGTCTCCTGAGGTATAAATTTTGCTCTGGAGCGCCCCATGGGGTCACCTAGAGGCTGGCTATTTACAGGAAATTTCAACTCTTGCTCAGCTCTGTCCCCTTTCCGGCCCAGCAACCTGTTTTCTCCTGAAAGCACTCCCTTGAATAGATCATTGGTGCACGAATCCTCACCTCACGTGTCCTCACAGAACCTGATCCACTTAGGAAGGTATTGTCTTTTAACCATACAAAACCTTTGAGGTAGGAATCCCATTTTACAGATGTGGGAATGGAGGCTCAGGAGGACCTGCTGACTTCCCAGAGTTCACTCAATTAGTAAGTTACAGCACCTGGAAACCTGCCTCCAGTTGCCCTGTCCTGGGAGGTGCACCTGCCTCCAAATCCCCCCATTTCTATTTAAGAATAAGAGGAAGGCTAGAGTGAAAGATCTTTTGAGGCCTTTGGTATTGAGGAGGCAGAGGAAAACTTGAAGTAGGTTAAAGGGCTGAGAATCTTATCACAAAGACAGGATCCTATTACTTTTGAAACCGCATAACAGAGAAAGATGCTCTGATAGCAACAAGAAGGGCCTGGGAGGGAACCTGAGGGCTATTGTATTTCTCCACACAGGGTACTCTGCAGCCTGCTGGATGCTGGCATTGGCTTGCTTCATGCTTAAACCGCTTATTAAAGTCTAGACGCAACATAAAAGCATGTAAATTGGTTCCAGCCATCTCTAGTAAAAACTTCAACTGGAGCTGGGAAGTGATTGGAGCATCTCTTGGTGTAATTAAAATTGACTCTTAAAGTTTCTTTAGCTTAATTGGTAACACTTTCTTTGGAAGCTGGTGAAAGCGTCTTGCTGGGAAGGTTAAATGCATTTCTGTGTATAAGATCAGAATTCAAATATATGGACACATTTACAGTTATGTTCTACCCGGGTGGTCTTTTTTTCCTCCTGTATCTTTTCTATTTAAGATTTATGCTGTCATTCACCACAGTCTAAATGTGTTTTGATAAAAAGAAAAAAAATGAACCGTTGCTGACGCATTTCAAACAGAGAGTTGGTAATATTTTGAAGCTTTCAGTAAATTGAACAGCAGTTTGGCTTAACCCAAGCTCCTTCTTTCCCCTAAGCCTTTTGCTTTGGAGTTAGTGCTTGAACTGTGTTATTGTGGGGTCTAAAAAATATAATGCTTTCCCTCCCACCTTTTAAGTTCTTCTAACTGAGCTAATAACCAAATTAACAGAGACAGATTAACAGAAGAAAATCAAAATTTTAACATACATGCATGGGAATTCTCATACACATGAAAATTTTAAAGACAGCAAGGCAACACTAGGTGTATATGACATTTGGACAAAGGAGAAAAAGTGGGGGGATGGGGTCTTTCATTTCATAAGTGGGAATAGGCAATTTGCAGGTAGTTGAGGAAGAGCAGAACTTTGGGCAGGCAAATTCTTGCTAGGTGACTCAGGAACAATGAGACACAGTGGGAATCTAGTAAACATGCTTCTGCTTGCTTGGAGCTTCCTGTCTAATGCTAAGGTGATTATGTTAAGGTTCCCTTCCTGAAGCAGGCCTTCCCCCCACCCCCCATCTGAATCTCTTAAGCAGGAAAGGAGAAAGAGTCAAATGTTCTTTCTGAATCGTTTGCTTCTTAATAACCAGCTAAAAACCAAAGGCAGTTTTAGGTTGGCAAAACTTTGGTCTCTTCATTATGAAGAAATTGAAAGTAGCTACCGCTGTTCAGCTAGGTCCAAAAGTAGAAAGCCAGAACTTTCTAAGATGGTCATGTCCTTGCCGCTGCCATACCCATTTGACACTATTATCTGAGAGCACGTGTTTATGCACAGGAATGTGTTTATGCGTGTTGGGAATTTTCTCAGTTGGTTTGGCTTGTTGAGGGTCCTGTCAGTGTAGTAATAGGTTCTGATAGTAAAAAGTTGATGCTTTAAAATTTTTGGAGAGTGATCAGAATGAAGTTCCCAATTGCCTGGACAAAACTTTACAGACTTGAGGGAAGACCTGCTTGATTTTACATTCCTGACCATTTACTCTTCCTGATTTTGCTTTAGGACCTATCTGTGCAGAGCAGAGGGAACAGCCAGACATCTTTGACATCTTCACATCAACTCCAACATTATCTCTTATGTGTGTGTGTAGAGGGGAGGGGTCGCCAAACAGTGTTTTGAGGATCATGACAGAAGTAAAAATCACTCTAGCCTGAAGATCTGAATAGAGATATATATATATATACATATATATATTTTTTTTTTTTAAGATTTTATTTATTTATTTTCAGAGAGAGGAGAAGGAAGAGAGAAAGAGCAATGTATGGTTGCCTCTCACATGGTCCTCACCGGGGACTTGGCCCGCAACCCAGGCATGTGCCCGGACTGGGAATCAAACCGGGACACTCTGGTTCCCAGCCCACGCTCAATCCACTGAGCTACACCAGCCGGGCTAGAGATATATTTTTATATGTCTTTAGTCTTCATACAGATGCAATTTTAAACTAATAATCTGTTTTTTAAAAATAAATAATAAAAATAAAAATTTCCCATTAGTCATCTACTTATTGTAGAACATTTAAAAATACAGAAAAGTACTGTATCTTTGCTCCAAGACAATGCCTGTTAACATTTTAGTTTTATTTCTTCAAAGTTTATACCTGCATTTCTTTTCTTCCTACATAATTTGATCAAATCGTATATATAATTTTGCTTTCTGCTTCTTTGTTTCATATGATTTAAGCATCTAATTGCTGTAAACTTTTGATAAATATTTAAATGGTTACATTATATAGTTCATTAACAAGTTATAATTTGCTTTAACATTCTCTTGTCAGAAGATAATGTTCCCTATTTCTTGCTATTATATTGCTGCCAATGGGCATGTTAATTGTAAATTCAGTTTTTTTCTGTGTCCAGCATAGCTGCCCTACTAGAGATTTCTAAAGATAAAATTGTGTTATTAAAGGAAATAAAAAAAGTTAAGGCCTTTGAAAATATTACCAAATAGCTTTTCAAAGTATTGTATTAATATATAGTCTTAAAGGGCTACCACTCTTGATTTTGATTATTTTGATAGGAAAATGGCATTTGTTTAATTGGTATATTTTTGACTAACAAGATTGTCTAACTCTATCTCCTTACAAGTGAATTATATGTTCTCATGCTTTGCTTACTTAATTTTGGAATCTCAGTGCTTTATTTTTATTTTTTAAATTTGTATTGAATTTATTGGGGTGACATTGGTTAATAAAATTATAGGATTCAGGTATACATTTCTATAATACATCATCTGTATATTTTGTCGTGTGCTCACCACCCAAGTCAAGTCTTCTTCCATCACCATTTATCCCCCCGTTCACCCTCTTCTACCTGCCCCTACATGTCTTTCCTGCTGTATTCACCATACTGTTTCCTGTGTCTGTATTTTTTTTTTTTTTTTGCTTAATCCTTTCACCTTTTTCACCCAGCCCCTAACTGCCCTCCTACCTGAGAGCTGTCAGTCTGTTCTCTGTATCTATGAGTCTGTTTCCATTTTGTTTGTCAATTAATTTTGTTCATTAGATTCCACATATAAGTGAAATATATGGTACTTGTCTTTTTCTGACTGGCTTATTTCACTTAGCATAATACTCTCCAGGACCATCCATGTTGTATGAAAAGGTAAGAATTCCTTATTTTTTATGGCCGAGTAGTATTCCAGTGTGTATATGTACCATCACGTTTTTATCCACTCATCTACTGATGGGCACTTGGGCTGCCTCCAAATCTTTGCTGTTGTAAATAATGCTACAAAGAACATAAGGGTGAATATATTCTTTCAAATTATTGTTCAAGTTTCTTTGGATAAATTCCCAGAAGTGGAATTGTTGTGTCATAAGTTAGTGCCATTTAAAATTTTTTTAGGTAATTCAATACTGTGTTCCACTGTGGCTGCACCAATCTATTTTCCCACCAAAAGTGCCCAAGGGTTCCTTTTTCTCCTCATCCTTGCTGATACTTGTTTTTTGTTGATGTATTGAGGATAACCATTCTGACAGCTGTGAGGTAATATTTCATTGTAGTTTTAATTTGCATCTTTCTGATGATTAATGATGTTGAGCATCTTTTCATATGTCTATTGGCCATCAGTATATACTCTTTGGAGAAGTGTCTGACATTCAGGTCCTTTGCCCATATTTTAAATTGGATTATTTGGATTTTTTTGGTGTTGAGTTGTATAACCCCTTCACAGAAATATCATTGGTGAATATGTTTTGGATATTAACTCCTTCACAGATGTATCATTGGTGAATATATTTTTCCATTCAGTGGGTTGTCATTTATCTTTTTAAAGATTTCTTTCTTTCTTTCTTTTTCTTTCTTCCTTCCTTCCTTCCTTCCTTCCTTCCTTCCTTCCTTCCTTCCTTCCTTTCTTTCTAGAGACAGGGGATGGGAGGGAGAAAGAGAGGGAGAGAAACATAGATGTGAGAGAAAACATTTATTGGTTGTATCCTGTACATGCCCAGACCAGGGACTGAACCCAAAATTCAGGCATATGCCCTGACCAGAAATCGAACCGGCAATCTTTCACTTTGTGGAATGATGCCCAACCAACTGAGCCCCACCAGTCAGGGCCAGTGTGTTGTCTTCTCATTTTTTTGATGATTTCCTTTACTGTTCCAATTTTTTTTTTTGGTTTGGTGTAGTCCCATTTGTTTATTTTTCTATTGCCAGAGGCTATATATCAGAAAAAAATATTGCTGCAAGAAATCTTAGAGATTTTACTCCCTATGTTTTCTTCTAGGATATTTATAGTTTTTGAGTCTTACATTTAAGTTTTTAATTCATTTTGAATTTATTCTTGTGTATGATGTAAGAAGGTGAACTAATTTCAGTTTTCTGAATGCATCTGTTCAAATTTCTCAACACCATTTATTGGATAGACTATCTTTATTTCATTGTACATTCTTGCATCTCTTGTCAAATATTAATTGACCATAACAACATGGATTTATTTCTGGGCTCTCTATTCTGTTCCATTGCTCTATATGTCTATTTTTACACTAGTACCATGCTTTTATTACTACGGCCTTGTACAGTTTGATATCAGGTAGCATGATTCCTTCACATTTGTTCTTCTTTTTAAGATTGCCGTGGCTACTCAGGGTCTTTTGTGGTTCCATATAAATTTTTGGAATATTCATTCTAGTTCTGTGAAATACACCATTGGTATCTTGAGAGGAATTGTACCGAATTCTAGATTGCTTTAGGTACTATGGACATTTTAATGATGTTAATTCTTCCTATCCATGAACATGGTATATTCTCCCACTTGTTTTTTCTTCAACTTCTTTCTTCAGTGTCTTATGATTTTTTGAGTACAGGTCATTTATGTTCTTGGTTAAACTTATCCTTTGGCATTTTATTTTTTGATGCAATTGTAAATGAGATTGTTTTCTTAGTTTCCCATTCTGTCAATTCATTATTGGTGTATAAAATGCAACTCATTGCCCTGGCCAGAGTGGCTCAGTTGGTGGGAGCATCATCCCATACCCCAAAAGGCTGGGGGTTCAATTCTTGGTTAGGGCACACACCTAGTTTACAGGTTTGATCTGCTGTTGAGGCACATATGGGAGGAAACGGATGTTTCTCTCTTACATCAGCGTTTCTCTGTCTCTCTCTCTCCCTTCTTCTCTCTAAAGGCGATAAACATATTAAAAACACACACACACAACTGATTCCTGGATATTTAGTTTGTATCCTGCTACTTCACTGAGTTCATTTATCACTTCCAGTAGCTTTTGGTGGAATCTTTGGGGTATATACAATATAATGTCATCTGCAAATAATGACAGTTTTACTTCTTCCTTTTCAGTTTAGATGACTTTTATTTCTTCTTGTCTGATTGCTATGGCTAGAACTTCTAGTACTATGTTGAATAAGAGTGGTGACTGTGAACATCCATGTCTTGATGCCAATCTTAAGGAACACACTTTTAGTTTTTGCCCACTAAAGATGATGTTGGCTGTGGGTTTGTCATGTATGGCCTTTATTGCTTTATGGTGTGTTCTCTCTATTCCCAGTTTGCTGGTAGATTTTATCATAAATGGGTGCTTGATTTTATCATATGCTTTTCCTGCATCTATTGATATGATCGTGTGGTTTTTATCCTTCATTTTTTTATGTAGTATATCATGTTATTGGCTTGTGGATATTGTACCTACCTTGCATCTCTAGAATAAATCCCCATTGATCATGGTGTATGATGATTTTAATGTATTGCTCGACCCATTTGCTAATATTTTATTGAGGATTTTAGCATCTATGTTTACCAGAGATATTGGCCTATTTTTTTCTTTGTAGTATCTTTATCTGTTTTTTTAAATTTATTTTTATTTATTTATTTTTAGAGGTGAAGGTGTCAAAAATTTAATTAACATTCAGTGTTAAAAGCTTTATACCCAGGGTACACCAGGATATAGGAGTGCTCCTTCTTAAATGAGTTACCCTTTAGGGTTTGGTCCTTGGTTTAGAAGTTGTGGAGCTCTGGTATTTTTATGTAAAGTGTTTTAAGAATTCATGATCTTGGTCCAGGGGTGGTGATATTGTGCCATTTTCTTCTTCCTCAGAAAAGTGGTTCTCTATTATCCTCTGAATAGTCAGGGCAACCTGATGGTTCTTGTGAAATTGCAAAGCCCTGATTCTATCAAGCTCACCACAGTCCTCGATCAGATGGTTGTCGCGGATTTCGACCCGCAAAATCCATGGGGGGGACCGCACCGATTGCGTGAACCAAACTCACCCAGAGACACGCTTGGAGAAAAGAGTCCGGCAGCCATGGGTCTTTCCCTCCATCTTGGAAAAGACCCGTGGCTGCCGGACTCTTTTCTCCAAGCGTGTCTCTGGGTGAGTTTGATTCACACAATCGGTGCGGTCCCCCCCACGGATTTTGCGGGTCGAAATCTGCGACAGATGGTACAGGGATTCCTTCTTGGAGAGCCTCTGTGTTGCCTGGAAGAGTAAAAAGATGATGTCAAGGATGATGATGACAATCTTGGTGTCTTGGATGGTGAGCAGGTTCACCAGTGGCTCCAAGACTCCAGAGTGGATAAGCTGAATCAACTGGTCTATTGTGTCCCAGTGGCAAAGTTAGCCACCATCCAGGCTGCCTCTTTTTTCAGCAGAGCCACCAGGGGAGGCAGGATATTGCAAGCAATGAGCTGCAGGACATGCTGGGGGGACGTGGTGGCCACATTGCTCAGGGCCCAGGCTTCCACCTTCTGGTTGGAGGACTTGGGGTGCAGCAGGAGCTGGGGCAGCACACCCAGGATGCCCACATCAATGGCTGCCTGGGTCTGTGACAATGTTGCCCACAGTGTGGAGAGAGGGGGTCAAGATCTTGAGTTCACAGCTTATTATGAGCTCAGCTAGCCTGGACAGCTCCAGTGTGTCAACCACTTGGCCAATGTGCTCATTGCAGCCCTCAGTGAAGTAGGACTGGGCCCAGCAGGTGTCAGAGAGCACCCTGCTGTCTTGGCGCTGCAGGAGGTGGGAGACAATGGGCAAAATTTGCTTCACTGCCTTTTTGCATGGGTACAGATTCTTGCTTTGGCACAGATTGCACAGGGTCCATGTGATATTCTACAGAAATGTGATAGACACATTCACTGGTATAGTTGATGAGATCAGGGCCAGCAGGTGTGAGATGGCATTGCTCAAGATAACAAAGTCTCTGAATTCTGGGCTATCACCTGCTATATTGTCAAGGGCCCATACTGCCTGTTCACACACAGTCACATGGGAGGGAAGACAGGAGCTCAACCAAGGGTTGGATGGTGCCCCCTTCCATGACAGCTCAAGTCAGCTCTGAAGGCCCTGAAGCGATGTTGGTCAGAGCCCCGGCTGCCTCAAACTGCAAGTGGGGGTGATGTGAGGGCCTCAGGAACTCCACCAGCCTGAGAATGAGCCCCACTTCGACTATCAGCTTCAGAGGAGGGTTCTTTTCCTCAGACAGTATTCTCCTGGTAGCCTGGGTGGCCTGGAAACATAGTTCTGGATCTGAGGCATTCACGCCACTGATTATTTCTTGCAGAGTGAGGCTGACCTGGTTGGTCCCTTCTTCAGAAGCTGGGACTGATGATGTTTCTTCTCTTGAAGGCCTGCTCATCTTTTTTGGCCTTCTGGAGCTGTAGGCTGATTGCTATCCACTGCTGTTGCTGCATAGATGCATCTTTGTTTTGGTACTTAAATTTTCTTAGCCTCTCTTCTGGAGCTTCTAAAGTCTGCATGTTGACTGGAAGAAGTAAACCACCTGGCAAGGAGCTGTCACCTTTATCTAGTTTTGAAATTAGGATAATGCAGGCCTCATAAAATGAGCTTGGGAATCTTTCCTGCTTTTGAATTTTTTGTAACAGTTTAAGAACAATAGATGTTAGTTCTTCTTTGAATGTTTGGTAAAAATTATCTGTGAAGTTATCAGGTCCACTCTTTGGACTATTGTTTGTTGGAATTTTTTGATTATTGCTTCAGTTTCATTAGTTATAATCTGTCTATTCAGATTTTTTATTCTTCCTGATTAAGTTTTATAAGATTGTATGTTTCTAGAAATTTGTCCATTTCTTCTAGGTTGCCAATTTTTTTGCATAGAGTTGTTTGTAATATTTTCTTACAATATTTTACTTTGCTATGTATTTAATTTAATTTAATTTTTTTTTTTGCTATAATGGTTGCCCCTTAAAGGGAATTCATGCCTCTCACCATGGGAAATGTAGCCCTAATGTTTCATGTCTAAGAGAGAAAGGCTCCAGTGGAACATAGGATGGCAAGCAGGCCCTACCTGTGTGACAGCAGGATTTCCTGTGGGGATTCAGGATAGCCTATTTCTTAGAATTGAAACTTATTCTTGCTAAGATCTCCCCCCGCCCCCAAATCAAAAGAACTTATGCTAATGCATGCCTAGCTTCCTCAGATCGGTGTTGATAATCCTTTTGAGTTCAGCCCAAGCCTGTTGTTTTTCTATTAGCATATCTCTCCTTTTGATGTGCCTTCTTGGATGTCTACCGCCTAACTTGAATCTATAATCTACGCATAGTTAATGAAGACCATTCTGATGTGGTGTGCCCAAGGACAGCAATAAAAGCGTGTCAGGACTAGGCTCGGGGCCTCTCTCTGTTGATCAAAGGGGGGTCGCATAGTCCCAGTTCTTCTAGTCATATATACACTCCATGTGAATTCATAAACATGCCAGCCTCAGCATACGGATTTTTGTGGGTAGGATCCATGACAGCCCCTAATTTTCCCCCTTTGTCTCCTTGCACCCAGCCCCCTACTTCCTTAGGCAATCCCCACATCATTGGCCATGTCCATGGTCCTGCATATATGTTCTTTGGCTACTCTGTTCCCTATGCCGTACTTTCAATCCCCATGACTATTCTGTAACTGTCAATGTGTACTTCTTAATCCCTTCACCTTTTCCACCCATCCTTCTGATACCTCTCCCATATGGCAACCATAAAAACATTCTCTGTATCTGTGATTCTGTTTCTGTTCTGTTTGTTTGTTTGTTTTGTTTTTAACACATTAAGTGTGGAGCCGATTTTGCTGGGCTTTCCGTTCAGGCTGCGGGCCGGCGACCACTCAACAGGTGTTGAGTTAGAGTATAAACAGGCACACAATGGTGCAGCCAATGCAAAACTTCATTAAAATTACATTTATTTTTTAACCTTGATATTGTCGGTCCCACACATCAATGTTGCCCAAGCAAAAAGTTCGCTGTCAGTCCCCATGGACTGACACCGCCTGAACGGAAAGTTTAATGTGTTAATAGATTTAATTGTTGTTAGATATGTATTTATTGCCATTTTATTGTTCATATTTTTTATCTTCTTTTTAAAGAAGACCCTTTAATATTTCATGTAGTATTGGTTTGGTGATAGTGAACTCCTTTAGCTTTTTCTTTTGTCTGGGGAGCTCTTTATCTTTCCTTCGATTCTAAATGATAACTTTGCTGGGCAGAGTAATCTTGGGTGTAGGTCCTTGCTTTTCATGACTTTGGATAGTTCTTGCTAATCCCTTATAGTCCGCAAAGTTTCTTTCGAGAAATCCACTGACAGTCTTATAGAAACGCTCTTGTAGGTAATAACTGCTTTTCTCTTGCTCCTTTTAAGATTTTCTCTTTGTATTTAACCTTTGGCATTTTAACTGTGATGTGTTTTGGAGTGGGCCTCTCTGGGTCCATCTTGTTTGGGACTCTCTGTGCTTCCTGGACTAGAGGAACAATGGCCTCTGCCAGCACTTCTGTTTGGGAGAAAGCCTCCCCCAGCTCTTGCTCTGATGCCAGACAATTCGCTCCTCCCCATATGTCTCTGATGCCTTTCAATCTACTACCCCAATGCTGGAGCTCAGAGGGAGTGAGTCTGAATAAACTTGTACATGGGCCTTCTTAGAGGATCTGCCTGAGTTCCAGAAGTTTCTGTCACCCACAGCCTCGATCCCCACTGGTTTTTACAGCCAGAATTTATGGAGACTTCTCTTCCTGGCACTGGAAACCTGGACTGGGTGGCCTGGTGTGGGGATGGTACCACAGGCTCCTGAGATATCCCTTCCGATTTTTATCTACCACACATGGATGTGGGACCAGCTAATTCTGCATCTCTACCTCTCCTACCACTCTCAAATGGTTTCTTCTTTAATTCCGTAGTTTAGGAATTCCATTCAGCTTGGTTTCTGATGGTTCTGAATGATGATTGTTCTATAGTTTAGTTGTAACTTTAATGTGTTTGTGTGGGGAGGTGACCCATGTTTACCCTTGCTGCCATTTCGACTGGAAGTCCTCACAATCCTTTTCATTTCTATGGAGTCAGTTGTTACTTCTCCTATTTCATTTTTGATTTTATTTATTTGGGTCACTCTTTTTTTCTTGATGATTCAGCATAAATATGTGTCACTCTTGCTTATATTTTCAAAGAACTAGCTCTTGGTTTCATTAATCTTCTACAAAGTTAGTTTGTTATTTGAGATTTTTTTTTGTTTCTTGAGTTAGGAAATTCGTAATGCTATGAATTTCCCTCTTAGCACTGCTTTTGCTGTGTCCTATAGGCTTTTTGGTGGTTGTGTTCTCATTCTCACTTGTTTCAAGTT